>CM053607.1:8311458-8321523 GCA_028646535.1 Procyon lotor
GAGCTTGTCTCAGAGTTTACTGTTGCCGCTGATTATGTGAACATTCGTTTCATTCAGTCGGGAACTGGCCACTGTGTTGGGACCTGCCAGAGGGCGATCCAGCCCCGGCCCCAAGACTGTCCCATCCTCATGGACAGAAGCTGCTGGCAGAAAAGCAGCCGAACTGGCTGAGACGAGCAATGCAGTGCCAGGGGCGAGAGCCGGGTGACTGGGAATAGCTCGTGGGCTGCAATTCCAGGGTAAAGGTTAGAGGCCACAGCCAAGGCCACAGAGCGCACTTGATGGGACTCTGAAACCGGGGAAGGCCAAGATCCAGAGGTGAGACAGGATGAGCCGTGTCCCCGCAGAACTCACACGTGAGTCCTGTCCCCGGGGACTGCAGAATGTGACTTTGTTCGGCAACAGGGTCATTGCAGATCTAATTAGGAAAGATGAGGTCACACTGGAGCAGCGTGGGCTCTCAACCCAATATAACTGGGGTCCTTCTACAAAGGGGAAATCTGGACCCGGAGGTGGACACACACAAGGAGAGCACCTCATGGACGCGAAGGCAGAGATGGGGGGATGCATCCGCACACCCAGGAAGGCTCGAGGTTGCCAGCGAGCCACAGAAGCTCCGAGAGAGTCCCGGGGTGGGGAGCAACCCCATGGACAGCTTGATCGTCCAGCCTCCAGCACTGGGAGGTAACACATGTCTGATGTCTTGATTCCCAGTCTGTGGTGCATTGTGAGGACAACCCCAGCAAAGTCACACAGGCGGCTTCTGAGAACGGGAGAGAGAATTCTTTTCCCAGGGGACTCTGGGACCCCTGAGTCTGAGCAGCTGAGAGCCTGGTATGCCATTTGCTTGTGGGGCCTCGGGCGGCATAGAGATCGATATATATCTGCTTCTCTATCTTCTGTAGATAGACCTCAATGTAACTACTTATTAGAATATTTTAGTGAAAATGCCAAAAATAGTGCCTCTGTGCAGGATAAGGAAGATGGGCTGAAGGAGGGCGGGGTGGTGAGCTCAGTCGGCCAGGCTTTCTGACTCTGCCCCTCCTACCCCTTTGCTTTTTCGAGCCTGCAGCTGGTCCTCGGCTCCTCTGCCCTCCAGGTTCCAGGAGACTTTGGGACTGATGAGGCCGCAGCTGTTTTTCACCCAATCCCAGCCCCCCCCCCCCCCCCCCCCCCCCCCCCCCCCCCCCCCCCCCCCCCCCCCCCCCGCAACTGTGCCCTTGAGCTGTTTCTGCCTTGAGCTGTTGGTTGGGGGTAATTTGTTGAAAGTGCTTTGCACAGAGTCCGTAATTACCAGGCCGGCTGCCCTAACATTTAGGGACCGTCAACTTCTATAAACTGCCCTACCTCGACTGTTCTGAGACAGCTTATATTCCTTCTGAAGGGCAGACATTTAAAAAGAAAAATTAAACAAGGCTTCTTAACAAGACGTAAATAGATTTCTTGGCGTGGCCGTAGCAGGGAGGACATAGCCTTGACCTCTTTATAGGTAGACAGCCTTTGACCCTACCCAAACGAGAAGAAACCAGAAGGGCCACTCCAATCCCTAGCTTTTCTGCCCTGGGCCCATCAGGGTGACCGACTCTTTCCAGAATGAATGGTTCTCAGGCTTGTTCATCCAGTACTTATGAGCGCCTGTTGCAAGATGCCTCGAAATATTAATATTAATTAAGGCAAGTCTATACACCTATTTTCCCCTGGGAACTGAGGGGAAAGCCTTTCTCTAATTCTAGTAAGAGAATAATATGTGCATTTCCAAGAGGGGATTGGAGAACCCTTATTCTCATTCAAATTCCCAAGTTCCCATGCTGAAAAGTCTCACAAGTACCACTGAATATGCTTCTCTGTTTACTAGGCTTTTCCCAGAGGCAGGTAACCTGACCCCCGTGTTTCTAATGAGTCATTTCAAAGTGTGTGTGCACTTGTATGGCTGATATTTAAATCACTTCCACACATAGGCTCAAACGACTCTTATGCATAAGGCACCGGGCCAGCTAACTTGGCTGTGAACAGGCTGGGTACCAGCACGGGACTGGGACACGGACATAGGACGCCCCTCTAGAGTCCGCATGGTGTAACCTTTATCTGGAAGGTACAGGTCTGGAAGATAAGGCCTTGGAGATAGATCATAAACCCATGCCTAAAGTGAGTACAGTGAATGTGAGATTTTAACGCAAGAACATAAATGGAATCTCACTGGTGTCGAGTCTCAGTGAAGTGGGAATTTTGTAATAATTTACTGAATGATATCCTGCTTCCCTTTAGACAATGTGCCTTATTCCTATCTGAATTCCTGGAATCTAGCCCACAGTTTGCCACATAGTAGGTGTTCAATATATACTGATTGGACAAATGCATGAGTCCATCATCCCCCAAAGAAATGACTGGGGTAGATCAACTGTAAAATGTCCCCGACTCTTCTCTCGTCCTCATAACCTTTCTCTGCAGTATGATTTCATAGTTCCTCTGCTGCAAAGCTGGAATGTATCTCCCTACCGCCTTGAACCTGGGCTGGCCTACGATTTGTCTTGGCCAGTCAGGCAGGGTAGCAGCTATGGTGGCCACTTCCAATTCTTGGCCTCAAAAGGCCTTGTGGGCCTCGATCTTCTCACTTGGGGTATTGCCATAGCTGTCCGCACAAGCTCAGGCTGGTGGAAGGGAGCCCAGCTGTCCCAGCAGAGGCCATCTGGCCCAGCCCACTGCCGGCTGATGGCCCCCCAGTGACCCTTGCCTCCTGACTCTCGGCTGAGCACAGAGGCATGAGCACACCGAGTCCAGAAGAACCACCTAGCTGGCCCCAGGGCTGGTGAGCAAGAACAAATGCTGTGTTCTGAGTCACCGAGTATTGGGGGTCTTGTGAAGTAGTGATACACTTTGAGACTACGCCGAAACTGTCCTTGTCTAGCACCCTTGTTAGCTTCAGTGATACCAAGTTGTACTCTGTCACCCTTTCCAGGAAGGGTCTACAACCCATGAATAATGGAAAAGTTGGCGGACATGGGAAGACTGACAAATGGACCCACTCCAGAAGTTACTGGAAGAGCATCGGAACTTGCTCCCCTAGGCCATGCTGACTGCCCAGGCTGGTCTGGAACACAGAGGAGGCCTTACAGGTCACTTAGGCATCAACTGTGTAGACCAAGAAAACAGCCACAGCCGTGGTTTCTCCGTCTGTATGAATTAGGTGCGCAGGTAATACTAACTTCATGCAGGTGAAATTAACCTGGATTCAAACTAACCAAGTACGCGGTCAGCAAGGTTTCCTCTTTTATAGATTAATTAAGAGGGGGAAGTAAGAGCACACCTACATCCTGACCACTGGCCTAAATTAAGGTTTGGTTGTGGCAAACCCCATGCCCTGCAATTTAAAAAAGTGATGTCTCACTGATGAGCCCGTGACAACAGCAGTGGCCACAATTTAGCTAAAACGAGACACTTACTGGCAGCTGCCCAACAAAGACCAAGAACCAAAAGCCAGAAATACTCCCAAGGCTCCTGCAGTTCGGATATCAAGAGCCAGGCTCTGGTGCACAGAGAAGAGACACAGACTTTTGGGCCGGCGGATCTTCTAGACTTTAAAGTCTGGCCGTCCAACAGAACTCCGAGTCTGCTCAGGACAACTGCTAAATCCATCCAGGGTGTAGGACCGTTTTGATGCACATGCAAGATTTTATAATTCTGTTTTAAAATGGAAAATTTTAGATTTAACTTGAAAAACGATGCTGATTTTTATCTCGATGACCGCGTGTTTCTCACACCAGTTTTCATAACAGGAGACACTCAGCTTTTCTCTTCCGTGATCACAGACGCCCAGTAATTAGCTATTAATCCCAAAGTCTTATTCAACTATGACTAAAACAGGGAATGTGAGGCTTATTTAAGAAATCCAAATAAAGACTGGTAGCAAAAGGGAACTAATTTACCCATTTCGACACAAATTTATCTAGACCTACTCCTTCCATGTCTGGAATCTTCTCCAAGGCATATACCATCTTTGAAAGTGGCTCAGATCCAATCTAACTGCAGAACGTTTTTTCAAAGCACATTCACAAGTTAGTATTCAGGGGGTGAGTTGAAAGAAGAGCATCTCCTCTCATCCGCAGGCCCTGAAGCTTTGAGCCCAAATTAAATGATCAATATCAACACTTTGCCTGAAAATCTGGCCCGTGAGTAGCACCCTCTCACCGTTTCACAGTGTTCTCAGCACAAAAGCCTGTGCTACATTCAAGAGGAAAACCAGAAGGGTCTCACGGCATTTACTTTTTGATTCACAGTCGTGTGAGCAACCATTAGCTGCCATCTGAATACACCGTGAATGGTCTGGGTTAATTTCCTGGCTCCTTATTCACCACTGACGTTCACGGGGCTCACACAGCCGGTGCCTTTTGGAAGGTACACGATGGATTTACGAGGTGTTATTCACGGGTTTTATGCAACTGGGCTCAATAGATGTGCCACTCAATTTTTATGTCCTGTAAGCTGAGCTGTTTTAAAGCCATGGAGCTCTGAAGTCAGGCTCTTAGAGTTTTATCGCCTCCCAGGAGGCAGCAGCAGCAGGACTGAGGCTCCAGAGAAGTCCTTTTCCAAGATCTTGGTCCGACTCTGCAGGTCACTGTATGTATGAAATATACCACTTTCTTACTTTTTCATGGAAAGAATGTTATGCCACAGTATTTAGTCTCGTCTTTGAATAAAGTAGACTAGTGAGCCCCTAAAATAAGTTAATTTTAATACATACAACAATCTGTTTTATTTATTTACTACATAAAACGATCATTTGTTCTCACTGCTGATAAGCATCAATCCTAAATAACAACCATTCTGTTTCTCTTTTGGAGTCTGTGTCATAATGCGCGTCTCGAGGAAGCCTGGGCCATTCTGTTGACCTTACTGAAGTCAGTTCTTCTCCAACACAGAGCTTGGGAGTCAAAAACTAGAGCTTCCCAGAGAAAGCCCGTTTTCTTTTCCCGTGCCAGGAGCACAAACCCAATTCCTTCCATCCCTTGAAATTTTCAGCCCAGATGTTTTAATAATTATCAAAGAAATCACTTATCACAATAAGTGGATTTGAACGAATGTTAAGGAACAAGAAACGAGCCACGCTAGCAGCTCACGGGGGATCAGCAGCCTTACCTATCAGGGTGTGAAAGACGGCAGCAATGGCGCCTGCCACCACCATGCACAGGACAGCTTTGGTCCTGTCTCGCTTGCTGTTCACAAATACCAGGCCCACATTTTTGAAGTCACTCATGGGACCCGTGAAGAACTTCATTAGGGAGTACGCCAGCCCATAGCTGGCCAGCATTTCCACTGCGTCCTCCTTGACAGCAGCGATGCCCCGGTTCAAGGCCTGTGGAGGGGGAAAGACAAGTATTAGAAATGGCGTCCATCTCCGGGGACTCCCATTTCCAAAATAAAAACTCAGCACATAGGTTTCTATAGAAACGCTAAGCAGCTTATCGGGTGAAGCGCACTATAATTTGATAAAACTTATTCATTTTCATCCATATTAGCTTGGGTTTGAAGTAGCTTCTTGTAGGGCAGACACCTGCCTATTGGGGTTAAAGTAGAGGAAAAACCCAGCAAGCGTTTTATGTTAATACCAGAAAATAATTCTAGGAAGTTGTGGTTAAAAGCTTAACATGTTCAGTTTTGCTCGTAGGCTGAATTTCTATAACAGCAACGGGCATTCTGGAGACGAGAGAGACGCTCTGTGTGGACCAGGCGATGGTTTTTTTCCTTTAAGGAAGGGGCATGTGTGTGCATGCGTGCGTGTGCGTGTGTGAGTACTTGTGTGCGTGCACCCATAACCTGAGGTACCATGTATGGGTTATGTAGGTGCCCTTCACAGCACAGAGTGAAAGCTATGAAGAAAGTATTGAAGGAACATATTATATAATTGATGGATGCTATTTGCCCAGTTCTTACTGTATTTTAACTTTCAGTGTATTTCTGAGCTCTGTGCAAACAAGTATGAAGAGAAAACCTTTAAACCAAATACACTGATTTTGGATGATGCTTGCTCAAGAAGTTGTGGTTGTGGAATATTCTGATCACTTTTGTTTGTTTGTTTTCGGGAGGGCGGGAGAGAGCATCTCAAGCGGGCTCCGCGGTGCTCCATCTCACAACCCTGAGATCATGCCCCCTGAGCCGCCCAGGTGCCCGGCGTATTCTGATCCTTTTCAGCGTCCTCCGTGAGGGACCCGGATGCCCTTGTCAGGATGGCATCTGCAAACTTACTTTCCCTCCTGCTTGACAAATTACACCACTGATGGTGGGAATGGATGTCTAGGTGGAGAAAATTAAAAAAAAAAAAAGTCACCAAGACATACCTGTTCTTTAGGAACAGGAAACTGATCAAGGAGAGTCGGTTTTCTGTGTAGTCACAGACGTTTAGAAACAGGATGTAGTGTAAGGACGGACAGTAAGCTTGGATCGCCCAGACAACTACGGCAAAGAGGCATCTGCTTTCAAGAAAACGATCGTGAATAATCCCATGGCCAGCCACACGACTTGATAAAGGGCCAGGCTACCTTCTGCACCACTAAGGCTCCTTTATTTTCGAGATCTTGGTTGATTTCATAATTGGCTATTTGGGCCACTTGTCTCTTTCCCAAGAGCTTTAAATTCCTACTCTTAACGTCTTAAATTCACCAATAAAGAGTAATAAGCCTGTGAAACTCTGGGTCCCCACCCTTGACTCCAATAAAAGCAGGGTCGCAGGCCCGTGCTTGTGTGCACGTGCCCTCCTTCTCCACACTCGCCCCTGCCCCCCCGCCCCCCGCCTCATTGGGGTATATGCAACTTCCGGGTCTTGCAAGTCATAACCCTTTCTTTTTTGAGTTTCCTGATGGTAGTTGCTGAAGGGCATCCTGCAATCATAGTAAGATGCACAGGAGTCAGCCCGGTAGTAACACTGATTTTGAAAGGGGGGACATGTCCGGGGGGGGGCTCACTGGAGCCTCTGTGAGGGCCTCAACGCATTTCTAGTCCGTGATATTACTATCAAAGGCTGAGATTAGCACAAAACAAGGCCTTATGTTTTAGAGCTGCAAAATGGAGCAAAATGTACAAAGTTGCTATACTCCCTCTGCCCCACCACACACAGCTTTCCCCACTCTCAATATCCCATGCCGGAGTGGCACCCTTCTATAGTCAATGAGCCTACAATCAAGCATCTTTATCACTCAAAGCCCATAATCTGCACCCACTCTTGGGCTGTACATTCTAGAGGTTTTGACAAATACATAGCGACAATGTATCCATCTTTACATAGTTGAACATTCCATGTAAAGCAGTGTTAGCAAAAAAAAAAAAAAGTATAGAAAACATCAATGTATAAAATGGTTTTAGAAAAACCTTGAAGAAAAATATCTAATAGCTGTAGGAATTTAGTACCATTCTCCCGACAAAGTTGGTATTATATAAGCTAGTTTTTGAGCTTCCAATTATATGTCTCGTCCTCTTCTCCTTTTTTTCCACTAATGCCTTAAAATTTTCCCTAAGAACCTTCTTAGCTTTTGTGGAGCATACCTGCCATGATCCCTTCCTTAGAAAAAATTTTGCTTCTAGCAAAGCTGACCTAATACTTTAACACCCTAAAGCAAAATAAATACCAAGAAGCTCCTTGATAATAAATCCTTTGTTCAACAGACGCATCCAGTCCGAGTGTCCCGTCATGTGTCAAAACCTATCACTGGACAATCTTCCAAATCATTTTTTTTGGACCTTACGCAGCGGATGCTGTTGGTGCCCTACCCAGACCCTCTACTGGGCAATGGCCCCATCCCCAGGTGCTGGGCGGGAGTTGGCCACTAGTGGCTCACAGCTGATCAGGGAAATTTGTCCCCAGCCACTCTGGGTTGCTTAAGCCACACCTGAGCCCCAGGATGCACACAGCCAAAGGCTGGCTGGCACAGGGGTCCAGAAGATGGGCTCCCCGCCTCAGTGTCGGGCTGCTCCGGTTCAATCCATACTCCAGAGCTCCCTGGGGGACCAGGAAGAAGCTAGTTTCCAGGGGAGACCAGCTCCTCGCTTAACTCCTCCCCACCACCCAACTCTGCCCTCCCCTGCAACACAGCACTTGCACAAGAACTCCCCACCATCAGACCGGTTCTGCTTCCTGAGACCCCAACTTAGGACAACTTCCAATTATCCTTCTCGCAGAAACTGCAATCAGCGTACGTACGTATGTATGGCTTGGTCTTTTTCCTCCCTGTTCTTCCCCAACATCTCTGACCGCAAATTGTTTGTTTTTTTTTATCGCCAAAACATTGGCTGAAATTTAAGGGACTGCCATTATTTAGCATAGGTTGAAAAGGCACACAGGAGGGCACCTAAATAGCGTAAGATTAGACCATTTACCTATCTTATTGGCAAAACGTTATTCTTGGCTAAAAAGACGTCTGCCCTGGCTGGGGCACCCACTGGAATGCTTTCTCGTTCTGCCAACAGGTCCCTGATGGAGTCCTAAAGGCAGGACTGAGGCAGGTGAGAGGTGGGGGGCGAGGTTAGGGAGGTAGGGGTGCAGGGAATGATGGCTCCGTCAGCAAGACTGAGTGTGAACACTCCACTTAGCTCAACAATTATGGTAATTTGAGGAAAGTGCACAGGGTTTAAAGGCGCGCAGACTTGAGGGGACGTGCTGCTATCCCTTAACTACTGAGCGGTGTCGGCCAAGGTACTCATTCTCACTGAAATAACCCGGCTGATCTCAGGTTGGATATAAGCAGTGTACAGGGAACCAAGCAGTGACTGGCCTGGCGGAGGCACTTAAAAGCAAGGATTTGTGTCTGTTTTGTTTACCACTCTATACCAGCCACCTCACTACCTCAAAAACACTCAAATATTTGTTGAAGGAATGAAGTACTTTCTCCTAGGAACTTTCACGTCCATACTAATTTTTATGAAAGTTAAAAAATCCCCTTTTGATTCTAAGATGTTATTACTTGCCAGATATACCACTGATTTAGCGTTTTGATGACCACATTAAATGTACACGGTGGATGAAAAACATTCTAATTTCAAGAAACATTAAAAGGCAAGGCAAGAAGAGCTTTACAATTGAGGGCATGCACTATATTAATATTATTAGCCTTTTTATTATTCTCATTTATAGCCAGTATTTCCCTCAATGTGTACACTTCTTAATTCCCTGATTTTCTTTTGATCCCCCAAATAGTAAGTTACATGTAGCCCATCAGTCCTCTCGTGGAGTTTCTTTCCACCCTTCTGGACTTGGCTGTTCTTACCCCATCCGCAAGTAAGGGAATTTTATTCTAGTTGATGGTTTCATTTGCACCCTTAACTTTTAATCCTCTGGGAATTTATGCCATGAGCTATGGCTCAAAGTTCACTTTTCTTCTTTTTTTTTTTTTTTTAAAGATTTTATTTATTTATTTGACAGAGAGAAAGATCACAAGTAGGCAGAGAGACAGGCAGAGAGAGAAGGGGAAGCAGGCTCCCTGCCTGAGCAGAGAGCCCAATGTGGGGCTCGATCCCAGGACCCTGAGATCATGACCTGAGCCGAAGGCAGAGGCTTTAACCCACTGAGCCCCCCAGGCGCCCCCAAAGTTTACTTTCTAAAGAAATAGTTTATTTCTTCAAAACTGATCTGAATAAAGCACTGACTGCTCATTATTTGGGATGCTCACTATTTGGGATCCTCATTATTTGGGATGCTCACTATTTGGGATGCTTTCTTTCCAGGAATTCATCCTTCCAGATCCTTCCATCACCCGCTGTTTGCTTCAACTGTCTTAACTTGCTTCCCTGTTCCTCTTCGCAGCATGTTCATTACCTGACGTTATATCGACCATTTACTTTTTATTTGTCTTACTGCCTCTCTTCTCCATTTGAATGTAAACTCCAGGGCACACAGAACTTTGTCTGGTTCACCATATGTCCCCAGATGTGCAAGGTGAGGGGACCCCATACTGGTAACTGTGTGAAAGAACGAAGTACCACATTCACAAGCAGTATATAAACACTTACTGTGACGGGTACCGAAGAAATGGTATATGCTAACGAACTGGGACTCCTTGGAGAAGCTCATTCACATGGACT
>CM053607.1:8322023-8359703 GCA_028646535.1 Procyon lotor
AAAAAAAAAAAACAGCCAAAGAACAGATGCAGATTTTTTCCTACGCTAGAATACCCTCAACGCTTAACCACTTTGTGGTTCTTAAGCTCACTTTAAGTGAAAGTAAGTCAAGATCATATGAAATTGATTAATGAGAAATGAAAAAGCCAAGAAGGCACATGCTGGATCCTTAAGCAAACCTTCCCCCTTTTCAAATGAGGGCTGTAGAAGGGATATTGTAAAGCCGACTAGAGCACAAATATAAAAGCAAATATCCTGAGACGAGCCGGGAGACAGTTGGGCTTGCTAATTATTTCTTTTGCAATGTGACATCTTATTAGTGTTCCGTTCTTTGGAGCCTTTGATAAAATTCTGTTGGACACATTTGCGTTTGTCAAGGTGGATGGCAGCTGAAGAAATTGTGTTTCTGATGTGATATTTTTACAAAGAAATTAATACCTGGGCCTTTTTAGTATAATGTGCTATACATATCTTAGATGATTTCACAGAATCACTAGACTAAAAGTCTTTTTTTTTTAAACCATGTAGTTTAATTGACTTCCTACCTTTATAGAGGACTCTATTAATAAACACACTCCTTTCTTTAAGTCTTTAAATTCTGTATGACCCCCCTTTAAAACCTTCTCTCCTTAATTTCTAACCTGGTGATTACCAACACTTACTCTGAAATACCCTAGTTTGGAAATTGAGGAACTCATGCCGTGTTTCTGAATATGCCCTTAAGAACATGGTTTCACCCAGATGTTAATAAGTGCTATACTGGGCATGCAAATTCCTTTAGGATTCAAAGTTCAATTTTTTTTGTTCAAATGACACACCTTCTCTAAGACTTTAAAAGCCACTATGTGTTCTAAATCTCCAAGGGGAAGAAAATGGTATTAGAGAGTTTCCCATACGTTTTTACCTACAGAATTTGTTTTTGAGGTGCATGTCACACTATTGATTTTCCTAAATAAGACATATTCTTGCTAGGTGTGGACACACAGGTAAGGAAATGAATCCTTAGCATAGTATTTCTTGAACGGGGAGTCAAGACTCATGACCCATGCTCATTGATGGTTCAAACAAGGTGATACTAAGAGGACCAGTAGATGGGGAATCAGCAGGCTTTTGATTTATTTTTATTTTTTTCAAAAGATTTACTTATTTTAGAGAGAGAGAGCAGAAAGCGCATGCATGCACATGCATGCAAGAGGAGGGAGGGGCAGAGGAAGAGAGAATCTCAAGCAGACTCCCTGCTGAGTGTGGAGCCTGCCGCAGGGCTGATCCCAGGACCCTGAGCTGAACCCAAGGGCTGGACACTTAACCGACTGAGCTACCCAGGTACCCCATCAGCAGGTTTTTTGCGTCTAGTTCCTTCCTGGGCACAACTGGCTTTGGGATACTGGAGAGGTCACAAGGTCACCTTGTGTGATCTGGATGCTTCTGAGGTCCTCTGATGGCGTGGTTCTCAATCTCTTTGACAGCCTGAAGCACGTGGAGATTATCAAGGTTCAACTCCTCTGGAAGTGAGTTTAGCATTTCTTGTTCTAGGCATTTATTCTGAAGTATCTAGTTTGCATGGAACCTGCTCAACCTTTCTTAATTATCTTGTTGTCTACAGACTTAATCCACACATTTCTTTTCTGTAGTAGATAGTAGTTCACATTGGTTATTTGGCATATGCTATCAAACCAGGATACGTTAACAACTTTGTAGATGCAAAAATATCCACCTCCTCTCTCCACATAAAGTTAAGACAACACCATCACCAAGTAGTACTCGTTTACCCAGGTAATCCTGGCTCCCTGACTAACCAGGTATCATCTGGATAGTCCTCCTCCAGTCCAACACTTAGTGCTTCTAAGTATTTCGATTAGCACTGAGCTAGGTGTTTCTGGAAGATGCACAGAAATTAACAGGTAATTTCTGACTTGTTCAGTCTAGGTAAGGAGTTAGTATACATATAAAAGTATAAAATGTATATAATTAAACAACTTGGGTGCAACTTTGTAACCATAATTTTCAACTATCCCACATATTTGTTTCAAAAAAACTAAGTACAGGGTATCTGAGTGGCTCAGTTGGTAAGGCGTCTGCCTTCAGCTCAGGTCATGATCCCAGGGTCCTGAGATAGAGCCCTGTATTGGGCCCCACATTAGGACCCCTGCTCAGTGGGAAGCTTGCTTCTCCCTCTCCTGTTCCCCCTGCTTGTGCTGTCAAATAAATAAAATCTTAAGAAAAAAAAAGAAAATACTAAGTACAAGTTGCCTAACTCAATAGTTGCTGAATAAATTAAAAACCTCAATCAGGTAAAAATAATTAACCGCCATGTAGCACCTCTTCCCTTTTACCATTCCCCCTTAAAAACAAAAACAAAACCAAAAAACCACAACAAAACTCTAAGCATCCCTTTTATAAAATGTATTTGGATGGGGGAAAAAACCCATGATGTAAGTTGACTGCCTGAACAGGATTAAAATAAGAAAGTTCAGTGTTTTACATGGAACGCCCATCACACTTTTAATAATTAGCACTTAACGATTACCTTGGAGTCTGACAGAACGCTCCCCTCACAGCAGAGTCCGAAGAGTGTTGCTATTGTGTCATTTCCTGCTACGAGCTCCTCTGTCGGGCGGCCAGGGCAGTGCTTGCTGAATCTGCTGTAGGAGGTCAGCCCCCCGCGAGGGGAGGGCAGGGAGGACTCTGCAGACCATCATGAACAGCAGGGGCAGTTCCTGTGTGTATTGTTCTTGGAGAACCTTCTAATGGCAATGGGCTGTGGCAGTTCTATCAGATGAATATCAGACAGTGAATTCCTGAACTGATCCTCGACAAAGTAATAAAGGAGACAGAGACGTAGTGCAAAGTACTGTTGCCCCACTGAATTCTTCACTTTAGGAAGCCCGTGTTATTTTAGATATTCAGTTCTGAACAATCCTGGTTGTCAGAATTCCGGAAATAAGGTTCTCCTTAAAAAAATTCACCTTTTTTTTTTTTTTTATTCCATGTGATGAAATGTTTGTGCCTCCTCTCTAGCCCAGCATTAAAATAACTACCCCAGACTTCTGGCTTATCCTTCAGGAATTGACATGATTCCTTCCTATGTTACTGAGTCAACACTGAGTTCGTGAGGGTTCGAGACTAATATTTCTGGAGCGCTGTTTCCTTGGGTACCTATCCTTAGCCTGAACCAGTGGTGAGAAAGGTAAGCCTATGCAAGTATTTTCAATTTTTGCATGTGTCCTGCAATCATGTTTTTGACTATAAATCTCTAAAAAGCAGGCACCGTGTCCCCCTCCACTATGTGTATGTGCTGGCAAAGTGGCCCACATAAGGGGGAGTCTTTAAATGCTTTGATGAGAGATGGACGCACATCATGAGAGACGCTCTAATTTTCTTCCCCCCACGGTTTTCTATTTCTCCTCGAAATAAACTGCTCAGAGGATGAAACAATGCTTTCCTACAGTGATGAAGTGCAGAGTGAGTACGTCCTGCCAATGTTCAAGTCTCATCGTTCCGTGTTTTCCAGACTCTTCGGGCTGAGGCCAGGGGCCACTTGGATGAAAAGTCTCCAAAGAAAACTCTGGACCCACAGGAAAGAGGGTGGATGACTCAAGGAGGTGGCTCCTTCCTGAGTCAGCCTGGTTTCAGTGTGACCCCAGAGTGGGCACTGCGCTCCTGAAGCCAAAAAAGAATTAAGATCTGAAACCAAGCTTTTGCTCACAAAGGAGCCTAAACAGGAAGTTAGTTGTCGGATACCAGCTGAACTGTGGCCACAGGCATGGACCTGTTTTCATTCTCTGGTGGCATAGCTGCTGGCCTGACTTTTCAGGGGCTGCGTCCCACCAGCAGCTTCTGAATCCTGTCCCAGGGGAGGAAGACACAAGACGCACTGCTGAATTTCATGGGGGAGGAGCATAACGATTATGAAAGCATGCACGTTTTTCACTTTTAGGATGTAAAGCTGAACTATAATGAGCATCAATGTGCCTGACTGTCCCGAGAAGTCAGTTCAGGATGAACTTGACACGTTTGAGTATGAAGAACCTAAGGGACAGGACTATTCACCACGAATTCAGTGTCTGATCATTGATTCCAGCATTTTCGGGTTTCGGGAATCTCTTGCAACCATGAAGAAACTAAAGAGACAAGTGCAAGTTTAGCTTCTACTTTCTGTGTCCTTAGAAGCCACTGCTCGTCCTTGGCTCCCCGACTTACTATTCTACAGTGAACTTTTGTTTCTAAATTAAAAAGTCAGCCAAACGGAGGGGAGGAAGATTTAGTTTGAGATCAAAGCTTGTGAATCGCTGTCAAGGTCATTTTTTACCTCTTCTACACCTAGACTACTGGATGGGAAAGTGCATTCATAAAATTCCAGATTCAACGTGATCATTTCCATGGAGACACAGTGTCATTCTACAGAGAATTATGAATTCAACAGGGCACTAGGGGGTGAAGAAGGTAGGCGGGAAATAAATGGACTATTAAAAGCAAGAGATAAATCATGTTCCTGCAAGTACAGCTCACGATCCCTCCGGTGCAGCCCACACAGCCTCCGAAATAAGGGAACCGCATTGCCCTGAGCCGACTGCATTCTGACACTTTATTCCGGTAACAAAACAGTTACTTGGCTTTTCGAAGTCTGTTTTACCGATGCAATAAGCTGAGACATTCCATGTCCTTACTCGTACGGAAGAAAAAGGCACAGCTGACCGCTAACGACAGCATGGAGACGGAGAAGGGACAAAGAGAAACCTGGGGACCTAGACACTAGTGCTCTTCTCTGACGGCTCTGCTGATCACACAGACTAGTCACATTACACTTTCCAGCCCAAGGAGCCCCCACGTGCACCCACATGGGGTCCGTGGGGAGCTGGACTGCTGGTTTGCCAGAGGTCCCTTTGAATGGTCCTGTGAGCTTGTGCCTTTCCAACGAACGGCTTAATAGCATTCTGAATCTGTTACACATTGTCCCCAAATGCAAGCCATGAGCCCCGTGTGATAAAACAGCAATAAAAAAATATTGAAACTCTGATTTTCGACCCACTGAATGTTCAGTTTCTTAACATCTGAGTGCATTTCTATTTCAGAGGAAACTCCTTTCCTTTGTAGTCCTAAGGTCTAACGCAAAGAGGAACTTTTACCACTTTCTGTAAGTTCCTGCTTTTTGCAAAACAAATTCTTGCCTGTGATGATCCCATTTTCAAGTTAAACAGTATAATCAGCAGTGGCAGCCAGGCCCCGGGGCTGGAATAGACCACTGTTTTTTTCATAGAGTCTGTGCTCAATGTTATCCAGCTTATTCAATTTCTATTCTATGCTTAGTTCTTCAAGGTCTGGAGACCAACAGGAAAAGTACATGGCACCACTGTGGCCCATCACAGACCCTTTCCAAGTATGAATGTAGAAAATCATTTTTTTTTAAGTTCTATTCTGGTACCATTATAGTCCTTTCTCTCTCTCTATATATATATTTTCCTCCATAAAATTCTTGACTAGGTACTTTCAATCATTTGATTCTGAAGGTTGGTTTTTTTTTTTTTTTTCTGTTCAGAATATTTGCCTTTTTAAAAATAAACCAAATAGAGCCCCAAGAAGTTTGGGCCTTTCCTTTGCCCACATTAATGCACTGGCCACCTCCTTCCCCAAGAGCCCTCTTGACTGTTACCCAAATTCTCTAGTGATGCTTCTTGGTCAGAATCAAACTACTCAGAAGCATTACAGATGTTCCCCACCATCCCCGCCCCCCACACACATAACACTGCATGTTTTCCAGTTTTAAGACATCAGACAAGACTCTCCTCAACTTAGCATTAGTTAGGCACCTCTGAGCCCTCTTCTGGACTAGGCCTCATTGTCCTTGGGTCTTGGTTTTGGCCTGCCTAGTCCATTGGCAGCACAGTGGTTTAGGGAGAATTGTTTACCCTTGATATCTGATCTCCCTTAGCTTATATTCAATTCCTCATCCTTGACCTTGGATGTCTAGGTCCTTGCCTATCTTTGGCAAGAATCCTGGTAGGCTGGTTTAGCAAGAATGTCTCTCCCCCAATGCCTCCTCTTAGTGATTTCTATGCACTGACCCGTCCCTCTGCTCATTGGCTATAAAGCACCACTTGTCCTTGTGGTATTCGGAGTTGGGCTTGATCTCTCTCTCCCCTATCATGATCATCTTGTTACCGGCACAACAGTCCTGACCCTTGCCCTCAAGCAACTGACAGTCTAGATGGAGAAAAGTCTGGTTTGTTTGTTTGTTTATTTATTTATTTAAAAGGTTTTATTTATTTATTTGACAGAGAGAAATCACAAGCAGGCTCCCTGCTGAGCAGAGAGCCCCATGTGGGGCTTGATCCCAGGACCCTGAGATCATGACCTGAGCTGAAGGCAGAGGCTTAACCCACTGAGCCACCCAGGTGCCCCGAAACGTTGTTTTGACACAGGGAAAACAACCGACATGAATACAGCAGGGCAAGAAGTAAGCGCTACAGATATAGCACGTGCAAAGGGCTGGGGTTTATTCTGATCCAGTGTAATCCCCCTCATTACGTTCACATAATGGCTATTAGCATAACCCACTTTTCAGTGCATGTTATGGTCTTAGCACATTACAAGATGTTGATAAAAACAGGTCCATAGATACTCGGAGAATGTGAATTTTGGCAAAAACACGAAGCAGATTAATAATGCCAACAAACACCTGAGTTCTCGAAAGAAAATATTAAGTTCACACGGTTATTAGAGAGTAATTTTGGCCCAAATGTAAATACAGAAGAGTCACAAGAAGAAAGAACAATTAAATTAAAATGTGTAACAGTATCCTCAGCTTCGTAGGATTAAGGTGACCACAAAGCTCCGTGTCACCCCATTGGGAAACCCCCAATGGGAAGGGATCTGCACTTACGCAGGCCAGACGACCACCAATGCCTGGATCCTCCCCATGGACCTCGAGCGGGGCATGGTCCAGACTGAGCTTTCGTGGTACTCGTCCCCATCAGGATCTCTGTCATGGCCCATCTACCCCACCTGCCCTCTCCCAACTCCCCCGCTATTCGCCACACTGCTCCACACTCATCATCTTAAAAAACAGACAAGAGCACGTCACTTCCGTTTTCACACCCATCAAAGACTCCCACTGCCTACAACTTAAGCCTAAAGTCCTATCTGGGGACGATTTGTGTCATATTCTTTTCCAGCTTCTCCCGCTGTCTTTCTCCGCTCCCCACGTCCGGTTCTCCCCAACTACTCACTGGCCCCTGCGCATCACGCTTCCCCTCTGCTTCACTCGGACTGATTCCTCGGGCCAGACTCTCCACCCTCCTCCTTTCCCCTTCCTCCAGTCCCACGGAGCCTTCAAGGTGCTGAGGTCCTTGAGAAGGCATTCACTTCTCTCACATCAGAAGCAATTACTCCCTTTTCAGGGTTGTTTCCACAGACAATTGTTAGTCCCTGCATGACAGTGATTCCATTCGCATAGAGCTTTATAAAATTATTTATTTATTTGCCTGCTCCACTAGATCACAAATGATATGAGGGCAGAAAAATCCATGTGTGGTGTGTGTGTGTGTGTGAGATCAAGGTACTAGGCCTGCTTCTGACAAATATTAGGTACCTCAAATGTTAATGAGTGGATCCCAGAGTGGATGAATTAAGCCAGCTCCTTAAAAAAAAAAAAAAAAAAAACCCAACGGGTGCCTGGGTGGCTCAGTGGGTTAAAGCCTCTGCCTTCGGCTCAGGTCATGATCTCGGGGTCCTGGGATCGAGCCCCACATCGGGCTCTCTGCTCAGCGGGGAGCCTGCTTCCCCCCCCCCCTCTGCCTGCCTCTCTGCCTGCTTCTGATCTCTCTCTGTCAAATAAGTAAATAAAATCTTAAAACAAAACAAAAACCCAAAAACTCAACACCAAGGTTCATTTTATGGCATTCCTTGACTAGGACTCAAGGACATACATTGGATTTATCCATCTAAGAGTTTCTCTGAGCAGCTCATATATTCAACCCACAATACTTCCTGGGGTCAAAAAGTTCACTAATAGTTGCCTATCCAGTTCCTTCTCTCCCTTGCTCCTTCTCCTCTATGTAAAATATTACTTCCTTCAAATTTCACGGGGGGTGGGGGGTGGCGGTTTCTAATTCCAGAATGCCAATATCTACTACACAAGGCCAGTTTTACTCACCTACATGTGAAAACAGAACTGGGAAATTTAACAGAGCATTGGCTTTTCTAGTTTGAAGAGTCCCGGGCTTTGATGTGTGCTCTTACACACCAGCATCTTATCTGTCCCTCTGAACATTTCACTTGGCCCTTTCTGGAAATTCTGCAATTCTATGTAGACAAACTACACTCAGTATTCTAGTTCTGTGGCTTTCTAGAAAAGTAAGGGAACATTTGTTGTTCCAACTTCAGTGTCCTCTACCTAAAGAGTCCTCCTGGGCTGAGCATGACTTCTGGGCCCATGTGTTCAAGAGAGATTACAAGTCTCCTGGGGTGTGCCACACTTGAGGATTTAAAAGTTGATGCTCTTTGTGCTAGGATCTCCGCCCCCTGCCCCCATAAATTCACTAGTTTACAGGTGCCTAGGCTGCTGCTAGTCTGTATGTATGCATGTGGATACGTGTGTTCATGCACATGTGTGTGTCCTATGAACACAGCCACAGCCTTGAACTTTCTCATTCACGGTCATTCTTATCATTTGCAGCCCTAACTATTTTACCATGTACTTCCTCCCACAGATCATTATAAAACTATGACATCTTGGTTTTCCACATGACTCCAAATCCATATGATTTCCAGGGAGCCCCATAGGTTCTGCATTTCCCAAGAGACGTGCTAGTTCTTTGTTTCTTGTATCTAAGTCAGTTCTCAAGGATGACAAAGTCTTCATTAGCTTCTACCAGGGAGTATTCCTTATTTATAAGACAATAATCACAGTTTGGCCATTTCCAGACCAACAGTAAAAGGAACGTCAAGTGGTCACACAGAGACAGGGACTACAAGGCAGACAGAGGTAATGATCAGAGTATTAAAGAGCCCAGAGACACCAAGTGCACAGACCAAATACTGCTAAACACAAGTTAGAAAGAGCTCTAAATGTTTGCCTCGTTGAGAAACACACTCTAAACACCAGCTTGCTCAGGTTCTGAAGGTAAATATCAAGTGCTCTGGCCAGCAAGTCAGTTGCCTCTCAAGGTGGATGGGTTATTGTGCAAGTGGCCAATTCAGAGTTCTGGTCCCTACATTTGCCTCTTTGCATGTGCCATGCACTAGGCTCCCCGGTCCTGGTTCCCAGCCATGACCCCAAGATCAGGAGTCATGTGCTCTCCTGACTAAGCCAGCCAGATGCCCCCAGAGACAACCATCGTAATGAAGAGAGGACATTGTACTTCTGGAACTGCCACATCTGAATATGTTACCTTCACCAAACAACCTTCTATGCAAAATCAAAGAGAGTTGGTTAGAAGCTCTAAGTGAAAGGAAATACTTTTTTTTTTTTAAGAGTTTTTTGTTGTTGTTGTTGTTGTTTGAGTAATCTCTATAGCCAACGTGGGGCTGGAACTCACAATCCTGAGATCAAGAGTCACGCCTTCTACCAGTGGAGACAGCCGGGTGCCCCAGAGCTACTTTCAATAAGCCTACGTTTAATTTCTTCTAAACCTCAAGTGGATGCACTGGTGATTTTCTTCTCACAATGCTCTCACTCCCAACGACTTGATTTAGCACCAGAGAGGGACGTGGAGCCTAAGAAAGGAACAGGGCCCAGCATGAGAGGAAGGAAATGGTTCAGATGGGAAGACTGTCAAATTTAGAAGTGAGACTAAATCATGAGCATCTTACATGGGATGGAAAGTCTTGAGGATGACTCCTTTCTCCGGGGCTCTTCTCTCGCAGAACGTTTTTATTGGTGCGTCAATATTTTCACGGGGCCCACGCGTCTCTGCCATCTTTCTTGGGACAGGAGTGTGGAGCACACCTGACTGCTCCTCAGTGAAGCCTTTGTAACAGGCTGGTCCGGCACCAAGAAAAGCTTCTCAAAAATTCACCCAACCGAGAGGTAGGGCAGTCAACCCTCCAAGCCACGAGCTTTGGCCAGCAGGCAACGTGATGGCAAAACAAACTCTCACACAGGGAAAAGAAAAACACTCATGTGGGATGTGAAGAAAGAGAAGACCACGGGCCGGGAACACGTGCTCATACCCGAGTCTCTGGAGCTTGGCTTTCCGACGCCTATTGCCACGCGTTTCTGTGGGATACATTTTTTTTTTTTTTAAACTAAAAAATAGAAAATCGGCTTGGATGATTCTGTGGCATGGTATTTTCTAAATTCAAGTATTTCACTGGATAAAATGCTTCAATTCCTTTAGACATGGGCTCTCATTTTCTGTTGTTTTTGCCAAATAGACAGATGGAAAGGATGTATCGCGTAAGAATCTAGGATTGGACACCGTGGGGGAGAAAGGATGAATCAAAGCTTACGGCTTGTGTTTGGCTTCTCTTTGGTGCATTTTGGCAGCCTGCATTACAAGTGTCAGAGGCTGTCTGACTCTGCGTGGTGCCGGCTGACGGGGGTCAAATTCTCTGTGCGATGCAAAGACACAGGGGAAGGAACGATGGAAACTGTTAAACATGAGTGAGCATGAGTGAAATGCAAGGATGAAAATAAGAACAGCAAGACGACGGCAATAAAAAGAAAAAAACAGAGCCCACATGATGTAGGAGAGCACCTAGATCTTTCTCAACTGCCACAAGATGGAATGCATTTGTCGTGATGAACAAAACCTCCTCCCAGTAATATGGTCCACATTCCCCACAGTGTCCAATAGGCTTTCCTCTTCCCCCTCTACCTTTGCAGTATTTATCCTACACAGAAATTATTAAGAGCACACACCTGGCTTTAGAAAGCACGACACCTGCTCTTGCTTTATGTGTTTAGATTCACAAGTGGGAAGAATCAAACGGTTGCTTACTTCCTCGGGGTGTTCTGTCTAGAGCCTCAGTCCCAGGGAGACGCCATTTCTCAAACATGGCGACCCAACCTGACACGCCCATGTCCAGCATAGATCAGCTCTACCAGGACAGAAGGGTCACCCATACTCCTATCGTAAAGAATAAAGTTTGTTGTAATAACAGTAGCAAACTTCAAAATTTAAAAGTGGCTGTAAGACGAGCAAGATTTAGAGAAACCAAAAGCTAGGTACATTCTGTTACCTACTCAAACCGTCGACCATCATGGTTATGATTTATTATGCATTATGCGTCCTGATGATGCTTGTAGATTTTTTCCCCCTCACCTACATTATTTCACATGGAAGCCCAGGTTTTGCCCGTAAAGTCATTATGTTCCCAGCAGAACCCTGAGCAGGAGAAAGTTGGTCCCCTCCCACCACCATGTTTCCCTCCTTGAGCACCCCTTCCTTTTTTTTTTAATGGGACAGAAACAGAAAAAGGATCACATTCATGTAAACAGTTGCATCTAAGCAAACTGGTTTCTCTACAACGCCTTATTTCATAGTTGTTCCTTCTCCAATGGGAACGGAGCGATTCTGCCCTGCCTTCTTTCACAAAGAAATAAAAAGCCTCACTGAAACACTGTCATTCTGGCCGACGACTTGTTGAAATATGCACACAATGGACAGTGAGCAGAGGATCCATCAGCAAAGGCCTTAGCAAAGAACTTAGAGTGAATCACTTCTGCGGAGATTCTTTTGAAAAAAGCTAATTTTTAAAAAAACCACGAAGTACCTTATTCTAAAAACAAACACATTTACTGAGGTTTTTTTTTTTTTTTTTTAGTTGTGTTACGTTAGTCGCCATACAGTACACCATTAGTTTTTTATGTCGTGTTCCCTGATTCATTGTTTGCATAGAACACCCAGTGCTCCATGCAATCCATGCCCTCCTTAATACCCATCATTGGGCTCACCCATCTCCCCACACCCACTCCCCTCTAAAACCCTCAGTTTGTTTCCTGGAGTCCATAGTCTCTCATGGTTCATCTCCCACTGCAATTTCTCTCCCTTCATTTTTCCCTTCTCCTAATGTCCTCCATGCTATTCCTTATGTACCACCATATGATAATTGATTTTCTCTGCTTAACTTATTTCACTCAGCATAATATCCTCCAGTCCCATCGAAGTTGATGCAAAAGTTGGGTATTCATCCTTTCTGATGGCTGAGTAATATTCCATTGTATATATGGACCACATCTTCTTTATCCACTCGTCTGTTGAAGGGCATCTTGACTCTTTCCACAGTTTGGCTATTGTTGACATTGCTGCCATGAACATTAGGGTGCATATGACCCTTCTTTTCAGTACATCTGTATCTTTGGGGTAAATACTCAGTAGTGCAATTCCTGGGTCACAGAGTAGCTCTATTTTTAATTTTTTGAGGAACCTCCACACTGTTTTCCAAACTGGCTGCACCAATTTGCATTCCCACCAATGGTGTAAGAGGGTTCCCCTTTCTCCACAACTTCTCCAACATTTGTTATGTCTTGTCTTGTCTATTTTTGCCATTCTACCTGTTATAAGGTGGTATCTTAATGTGGTTTTGATTTGAATTTTCTTGATGGCTAATGATGATGAACACTTTTTCATGTCTGTTAGCCATTTGTATGTCTCCTTTGGAGAAGTGTCTGCTCATGAGGTTTTGACAAATGATCGAACGTAGTTTTACAACAAAGCTACACTCCGAATAGGGAACTATTGATGCGGACCCCAGCAGGAGCTGCTCCTTGTCTGTCGCAGAGGAGCACTGTGGGCCAGTGTCCTTGACAGAACTCCTTTAGTTCTGGAAAGTGATTCCCTGGGAGGGAGGGGCAGTTTCCATAGTTATCTTCAGAGAAATGAAATACCAAAACTTCATGTTACTCTGCCTTCTCTCCTTCGCATAACGTGTGACTAAACACTGAGGAGAGACATTCTGGCAGGAAACAGACTGATACCCAAACCCGGGCGTCCACATCTTAGATGGCACCATATTGCTGGCATGCCACCATGAAACTCTTGAAAGTGGGTCTGGACTCTCTCACAGAATAAGCTCTCCTGATGAGGAGGGCCCTAATATGCAGAGCCCAGCATCTACACAAGCAGGTCCTCTCTGTGATACAAGCCATATTAAATTACAATGTGATTCTCAATCACCTTCATTCTAGTATGCTTATTTTTGCCATAGAGAGAGCCACTGTCCATGCAAACTCTCATTAAGTTCCTGCAGCTGGGTTAAAATAAACTAAACCTAATCTCTAAAAAACCTTGTAACTCGGTAGAGAACATCCTTGGGAGATACATGCCCACATTATTTTGGGCCAAGCAATGTGGTATAAATTGAGAACATCCTACTCCTATAGAAACCGTTAAGACTAGGGAGATCCAGTATTTTGGGAACAAGCTTTCTGTAAAGTTTTAGGCCAGTTTTTACACTTTGGTTGTAAATATGATAAAATGTCTACATATGGTAATAATAATATGCAACCAACTTTCTAAATAAGAATGAACTTCAATTCTAACCACAGATTTTTACATTAGCCTGCTTGACGTAGTTTCTTTAGTTGGGATGAAATAAGAATTTACTACATATCGTTATAAAAGAAAACTCCTAAAGTTTAACACATGGGGTTTCTATGCAACGTGGTGATTGTTTTGTTAATGAAGAAAGTTATTCTGACACTCCTTAAAACAGTAAGGAAGACTTCATTCCACCCTATTGCAATAGGGGGTCAACACTATCACAATGGGGATAGAGAGAGCAAGCTCAACTTTGAACACAGGAAGGACAAGTGGAGCTTTATAGCCAATGAGCAGAGTGAGGGGGTCTGTGGATGACATCAAAGGTGTGGGGATTCTTGTTAAAGGCAGGGCAGGCACCTCCCCCACATCAAAGGTGGAGAACGAGGACTGTGATAGATTTCTGGGGTGATCAGATATCGAGGGTGGGGAATTCACTCTATGCTGACATAGCAGGATTCTTGCTAAAAGCAGGTGAAGCAAGGACAGACATAGAAGGTCAGGGTCGAGGCCAAGGTTGGGAAGAGGGCTAACTACAATTTGGTTAATGAGAGAATCTTTGTCAGTTTCTACCATACAAAATACTTAAGTTATTAAACTTTGAAAGCATGTAAAGATATCATGAGAGTCAACATGAAGAGGAAAATAGATTAATGGGTTTGTAGAGCCATTCCAAATTAATTTTGAGCATATGCCTCTACTACGAATCCCTTGAGGATAATAATCCAGCAAAACCTCCATCTCCAATCAACACTAATAAACTCAAAGGTCATAGCTTCTTTGGAATGAGGGCCATCTGGTTGGCAGCACCTCCTTTAATTGGCCACAAAGACAGAGTATGTTATCACCTCCCTTAGAATTATAGTAACAGCCCTTATACTCTGAAAATGGAATGGCATAAAATAGCCCGTAATGTAGAGAAAGCATCGAGGGTGGAAAATCACCACACATAAAGACTCTGTGACTAGTTCCAGTTATGAGTTAACACTAATCATTTCTGGTAATTAGGGCTTACAGTTGCTCTAAGTGAGGTCTTTCAAGCATTTGGAATGGCATTACTGTGTCATTTTTCCTACTGACCCTACCAAACGAAAACATACGCATTCATGAAGCAGAAATTCCACATTTTTCAGGGGGAAAGAAGCCCAACACAATAAAAACAACCATTAGCTGAAAAGTGATGTGATGGCTAAAGAAAGCATTGAGACTCTAAGTGGAGTCTTTAATTCCTCCGTATGGCATCGTGTAGCTATGGCAACAGCAGATGGAGATACATGTGTGCAAAGAGGAATCCTTTAGGTTAAGGCTCTATGATGTTGAATTTTAATTTCCTTTAGGAAATGACTAACATTAGATCAGTTGGTTTCTTTCTTTCTTTTTTCTTTTTTTTTTTTCCATCAAAACAAAGTCAACTCTGCTATGGAGCAGCATTTGACCTGTATAAATAAACAATTCAGAAGTAAAGTTATATTTTCCAGAACTTCTTGTCAACATTTTCCTTTTAACAAACTGACATTTCATTTTCTCCAAATGGGTAGACATTTCTCATGATCTCTTTCTGCCTCCTACCTGAAGCGGCAATCAAACCATTAGTATACATACTCTATGGATAAACACCAGACCTGGGCTGTCCAGTGTAACAGCTGCCGGCTGTATGTTGCCATGGGGCATTTGGTGTGTGGCCAGTCTGAGCTGAGACATAACACAGGTGTAAAATGCACACTGGATTTCAAAAAGGTGCAGTGCAAAAAAAAAAAAGAAAAAAAAGAAAAAATCTCTCATTAATCATTTTGATTACATGTTGAAATGATAGCATTTTAGATATAATAGGTTAAGTAAAATATACAAAAATTATCCCCACCCATTTATATTTTTTACATTTTAAAGGAAGCTACTAGCTAATTTAAAGTTGCATATGTGGCTCCTATTTCATTTGTGTTGGACAGTGCTGCATTAGACAGTTCTTGGGGGCAGCTGTTTTTCCCAGCCATCTGAACAGCATGAATATTTCACACATCAGAAATAGCCCACCAGCAGAATCACATCATGACCCTACAACGGGCCCATCTGGTCTGTTCCTGATTTAACTGTTATATAATTAATTTTTTTTACTGCATGTAAAAAGGTAGTGGCCTTCCATTTTTTTTTCATGATATTCAGAAGCAGTGCTGACCACAACAGCTAAAAGTATGCTAATAAACAACAGAAATTTCATGACCACAAATGTACAAATCCCAGAAACACACGAGAACCACTTTTGCCCTCTTCTTGTGCTATAAGTACCTGCCATTAAATACCACTCATACTGTATTAACTTGAGGTTATCTGGGCCTGGTAATATTCAAGTACCCTATTATGAAATTTTACAACACCAAATGAAACCAAACTTTCAACTGCACTTGTGACATTGACTATATTTGTTGCAAAGGGCAAAGTATGAACTTGAGAGATTAATGTGAACAGTCTCCTGGGCAGTCCGAAAGCTGAATCTGTATTACTATTTTACATTTCCATTCTAAGAAAATAATTTCAGTTGATTTATTTCAGTGGTCCTAAATGCTTTGAACCCTGATTCATTCACAGTCATTTGAACGAATGTCAGTGAGTCTATCTCTCAGAATGTCAGAAATAACAACAGCAATGACTAAAAAACATAAAAAGCATTCAAAAAAGAAGAGAGGTGCCGTTTACGAAGAATTTGCTGTGGAAGTGAACAGTTTGCAATGTTACATGGCAAGAAAGCAATCAGAGCCTGGAGTTGGAGGGGAAGATCCTCTGACAAATAAGACAGGAACTGGAGAATAACTCAGGACCGAGAGAGAAAAAGTGAGTTATTTTCAAGCCAGCTAGAGATCAAAACTAACAAATGGCTTTCAAGTTCATAGCCTCTGACGCATACGAGGTCATTTCCACAATTAAACTTTCCTTTCTTCCTGTGCTGCTGTCGCCCAGATAAACAGGCAGCAGACAGAAACCCACTGAACAAGTAGGTGGTGGCGAGAATTTCATATACTGACGAAGAGCCCGCAGAATCTCCAGGCAGCCTTAACTGAAGGAAAACACATTTTGGTTACTAGGCTGAGACGATCTATTTTCAGTAGAACCATTCTTCCTTAAAAGAGGGGGAAAAATGGTTCTGATGAAATATAAATAGGAAAAAATTAAAAAGTGACAGGAAATTTATTTTCTTCCCCCAGATTTCTTATCGGGGTGGGGAGAGAATTAGAGCTGGGTAGACTTTGCCTGGAGGTGGTTTGTCGTTCAGCAATCCAAAGCCAAAGTGGACCAGCAGCCCTGAGAGGCATTCCCGAATGGGTGATTTGTCCAAGAGTGCCGATATCAACAAGTGCTTTCTTATTAGTTTCAAAATTGGGCTGCATTTGAGTTAGGAAGGGAAGGACAATGTGTGTCCACAGCCTGCAATCTAAAACACAACAGCCCCGTGGGCCACAGAACCAAAAATACCCTTGGCATTAGCTCGTGAGATGAGAACAACCGTGGTATGTTGTTCATTAGAAAAACAGCAGTCATTTCCAAACCACGCCGGCTAATAAATACAATGAAAAGTCCTGCAGTTTGTGAGGTCATGCAATCAACTGTTATGAGGGACTGCTGATACTCGTGGACCCTGATACAAAAGAGCCCCCTAGAATGAGGTCCAAGTCCTAAGTCCCTACTAAACCACCAGGATTACACCCTAAGAAGGTGGCCTTGGATACTTTCATTTTCTGCCCAGCCCCCCATTCGAGCCTAGCCTGTGCCTTCAGCTCTGTGACCCATGGCTGTGGCTACACACCCCACAAGGGGAGCAATGTCATTCTCAACTCCGCGATAATGACTTTGAAGAACAAACGTGAGCAGGAACGTTCTCATTTTGCACAGTGGAAAATGCTGTGAGATCTAGAGATGAAAAGCATAGGAATATCACCTGTTAGCAATGGACAGAATGACAGAGAGCCTAGTTTCTCAGGTTCTTATAAATCCCAAACAAGGCAGCAATGAAAAAACAAAAACAAACAACACTAATGGCCAGAGAGCCAAATATTCAGGAAGAGGTGCCTTCCTCATCTGGCTGCCATACTGAGCCTTTTCAAAAGGCAGATGAGGCCACGAGCGACTGGGCAAACGCCCAACTGTCTTGTAACTTGGCCAAAAATGTTGGAAGTAGATACGCCGGCGTACAGACATTCTAATTACTCAGCGATTCCGTGGCCTATCAAAACCCTTTGTACTGTGACACATCTGCCACTTCCATCTGACATCTGTTTAAATCTCAACTTCTTGGGGCTTTTACAAACATCTCTTAGTCCCACAGAGAAAGCTGAAATCCGTGGAATTGATAAAAATAGCAAGGAGCTGACTCATTTTAACTGGTCACGCAGGATCTCTTAAGGGAAGAAGCACCTCACTCAAAAATCACTCTGCACACTGTCCACCCACAAGGGCTCACGGAATTGTGATTTCACCTCTTTTTCTCAATGACGCTATACCCGAAAGATGAAAGTGCACACACCAGGGACATCAGCTCGCTTAAGCTCTACAATTAAAATATTAACCGCAGATCCAATAAATAAGGGACCTGATTTTTCAAAAAATATCTAAACAGATATCTGATGTTAAGACACTAAAGCTACTTTTGCAGGCTAAGGCAACACGTGCATGGTTCACCTGCTAATATACACAGCACATTTAGTTAAGCAAATAGAGTAAACCAGAGGATAAAGTACACACCGATGTGTGTTTTTCCATGCTCCCGCATATTACTTTTTCATGACAAATCACTCAGATCATGACAAATTAATGGGTTCTGTATCAGGTAGAGCGGGTTAAATCTGTTCTGTAGTGCATCTGGATTTGGTCTCCTTAAGTAAAAAACAAGAGTTGATGACTACAGATTCACTTTTTATCAAAATTTGTCCCATTAGGGATTAAAGGGCTACAGGAAAAGACAAACTAGCAATTTTGTCGATCTCTGTTAATCTTGTGATTCTTCATCAATTCATATACATATATGAATTGGAATATATATATATATATTTGGATTAACAGCTTCCCTGAAATTCAGTTTTTTAACCCATCGAGTGTGGACAATTCTGCTACCTACCTCCTCAGGGCTATGGTAGGGATTAAATAAAATAATTTCACTTATTAAGATGAAATAAGCATGTAAAGTGCTTAGTATTTTGGTAAACAGTAAATGCCCCCATAGGTGTTAGCTTTTATTACTGTCTTATTAAAAAATGAATAAGAGCTTAACTTTTGTGTGAACGTTAGAATTTTTGAGTATTGTTCATCAAGAGAGGTTTCCCCATTATTTATTATTTTATTATTTTTATTAAAATTTTTTTATTAACATATAATGTATTGTTTCAGGGGTACAGGTCTGTGATTCATCAATCTTACACAAATCACCGCACTCACCATAGCACATACCCTCCCCAGTGTCCATCACCCAGCCACCCCATCCCTCCCACCCCCCTCCACTTCAGCGATTATTAAAAAATGCTTGTGCTTCATGGGGAAACTATAAACCAAAAGGCAACCAAAGTCAAGATCATCCATTTGTTATTGGTTTACCCACGTTTGGACTAATATCCATGTCCTTCTCTCCTTCCTGGGCACACAGTTAAACTACATTTCCCAGTTTCCTCTGCAGTTAGGTGGGACCATGTGACCAGTTCTAGCCAATGAAATGTGAGAGAAGTAATGACTGCGGAATGAAGCCAATGGAATGTGGGAGAAGGTCTGGTTCCTAAGAACTCCTGAGCAAACAAACCTTCTCTTCTCTTACCTGTCATCTGAATGCTGCAAATCAGTGAAACACTCAGAGGCCCTAGCTTATGGTGGAACTATTATATACAAGGAACCTAGATTTCTGGATCCGTATAGAGTAGAGCTACCTCACTGACATGGTCTGTGGCACAAACAAGTAAGAAGCTTAGTTACGAAGCTAGGATGTCAGCATCGTTTGCTCCGGCAGTGAGCAGACCCTCTGCGCTTTTTCCTTCCTGTGGACATGACTCTAACATATTTTAGTCACGATAATAGCTAATACTTTCACCATGTGCCAAACAGTATTCTAAGTGCTTTACATATAGTAGCTCTTTAAATTCTCTCAACAACCCTATGATCCAGGTCTTTTTCCGGATAAGAAAAGTGGTAGGACAGCCAAGGTAAGTTGGTGAGCTGGTGCAAATGGCAGTCTAGCCCTGGAGTTGGTATTCTCAACCACCAGTCTGCACTGCTTTTTTAGTATAAATGCAGCATATTATACATAGACCTTGTATATGTATATGTAAAAATAATATACGCGCAGGATTATTCACCTGCGTGTTAGGTAGGGTCCATCCAGGCATAGTTGAGAAGGCTGGGTGTCAACACAGGTTCTCTCAGATCCCTTTTGTAGCTCATCCCACTTCCCAGGCCTCCCAATTTAAGGACCCTATCTGGCACAGTCCATAAATTCTCTGACCTTTGTTTTAATTCTCCATATAGCAGAACTTCTCTGGTTCCAGGACTTAACTTTTCTTGGGGTCCTGCTCACTGAGAGTTGAGGCAGGTTGATGGATTATATTACGGTTCTCCTCCCCTCAGATTATCTTTTTATTGTAATGGAAATTCGAACAGAGGCCCTCAAAAGACAATGCCATAATCTGAAACGGTCATTTGATTGCTGACAGTTTCCAAACCTGTCCAAGTGGGTGAAGGAGTCATATTTGTTTGGATATAGAGCAGTACTTGGCAAACTTCAGATCACAGCACGTGGGCCCATTCTAGCATAAGATAAAGCACATTAACTACAGACAAACTACAAAAATGTCCCATTGTTTCTAGGCATGTCCGCAACACCTTCCTTTAAGAACTGCTATTTTATGCTATTTAGAAAAAGCGATCACAGTAATCTAACCACACAATTAGACATGAAGTTGTCCATGACACGTTAGCTTGGATACCACCTACAGGTATCTTATGAAAAACAAGCTTATCTTTACTCTAATGCAGTTCATCAGGCCATACCATAAAATACAAACCACCAGAAATGTGCCCTCTCATAAGGATCCCATTATAGGGAAATTTACTTGTGAAATTATTTCATAGTCCAAACTTCAGCCGTGCTATAGGAAAATATCAGTTTATCAAAATAAGATGCATCTCTTTACTGTATCCAAGTCAGAGGTAAAAGAATAAGCTAGCAAATGACCTCGCCCAAGTTGAGTGTACCTACATTTAAGGCCTGAATTACTCAAGGGAATTCCTTGTAGGGCAATCATTCAGAAGAAAACAATATCAAAGCATGGTCCTTTACTACAGTTTCAGTTAATTGATGACTCTTACTGTACATTATAATGAAGAGAAATAATAGAATCTAGAAGAACTTATTTAGAACAGGCTCTGCACTGAGCACCAACACATGGTTTCTCTAGTCAAACATTCACTGTGGGCCTGTGAAAAATGTTTTATTCTCAGCCTTTTACAGAGGAGAAAGCAGGCTGGGTGCAGCTGAGTTTAGTTAACTAAGGTCACATCCTTAGTGAGTGGCAAAGCCAATACTTGAACTCGGGTTAATTCTTCAGTATTTCATTTCATTTCGTTTCGTTTCGTTTCATTTCATTTTTTTAAGAGAGGGAGGATGGTAGGGATGGGGGACAGCAGGGGGAGAGGGAGAGAGAGAATCTTAAGCAGGCTCTGTGGGGCTCCATCTCACAATACTGAGATCATGACCTGAGCCGCAATCAAGAGTTGGACGCTTAAATGACTGAGCCACCCAGGTGCCCCAACTCTTCAGTATTTTTAACCACTCTGATACTCTGTACAACCAGAAATGCTTATTTTGATATATAGCTACTTGAGGTCCTTCTGTTCTGCTTCCTCAAACTTGGCGGTCAGACTTCTAGAAAAAAAACTCAGTCAAATAATCAAAAGCCAAACATACTACAGAGTTAAAATTCAGCTTCTAGTGGAAAATGTCAAAGTTCTACAAATAATACCGCCTTCTCTCTGAGATACAGGAGAAAAGTGTCAAATCTCTACTTTATAAATAAACTACCAAATGCTGAGGAAGAATGTCTTTGGGCATGCTGCCTGTTCTTGTGCCGCAAATCAGCAGCAATGCCTGACACACAATCAAGAATCTACTTCTGCCAGGCTAGTCCTGGGCAACCGTCATACATCATGTGTGTCTCACAAAGCAGTCTCTGAAAAAAACCTCCTCGCCAAATCGAACAGCACAGAAAGAGCTGTTGCACGTATCCTATGTTTTAGGCAGAGGTCTGAGACAAGTGGAAGCTGTTTTCCCGTGCTCAGGGTATATAAGAGAGGTCCTACCGGGGTAAGTGCCGTGTCTTCATCAGAATTCATGAATTCGCTCCTAATTGAATAAGAACTTCAGGAAAACATCAACCTCGCCTCCAGAATGATCCTGCACAATCTTAGCACCGTGTTATATAAAGCAGGAAATTATTAATGCTTCATTCCCGGTCCTGGTTTTGCAATACTTAGAAAAGGCACCCCTCTTATTCTTTACCTGTAAGATGGCTGCAAGGGTGAATCAATGTCAGGAAAGTACTGTATTTTGGGTTGAAAAGCACCTCATTTTATGTCACGTTAAATCAACCTGACAGACCGAAGACATCCTTAAGGCTAACTACCGAGCATGTTTTTAAAAATGGCTGTAGGAAGCCGAGTTGTGTGGCAGGAGCGTTCTGCATTTGAGGCTGCCCTTCCAAACCTTCGAAAACTTTTGTGCATGGGGTTCGGTTGGGCACCCGTGTTTTCCTCCTCTGTGTGTATCACACAGGGGGCACAACCCTTGTGGCCAGCTCCCAGTGCTGGCGCTGCCTCTCGCCTGCTCCCACACACCCAGAGAGGCCGGAATAACCGAAGGTGGGGACCATACGACTAGGAGGGTGAGGAACGCACAGCCCACGTGCAGACTGAAGAGGCCAAGTCAAACATGCTACGGGGCCAGGGGGGAAGGAAGTGGCTGGGAAGACATTCCCTGATGACTCGGGATATTTAAATGTTGTGGGCTGGGGAGTGTGTGTGTGTGTGTGTATACGGGGATGGGTGAGGGGCGTACACAACCTTGGGGATAAGAAAGCCCTGTTGCTGGGGTGCCTGGGTGGCTCAGTGGGTTAAAGCCTTTGCCTTCAACCCAGGTCATGATCTCAGGGTCCCGGGATCGAGCCCCACATCGGGCTCTCTGCTCAGCAGGGAGCCTGCTTCCCCCTCTCTCTCTGCCCTCCTCTCTGCCTACTTCTGATCTCTCTCTGTCTCATAAATAAAATCTTTAAAAAAAAAAAAAAAAGAAAGCCCTGTTGCTAAACCTAAAAATAACTTGGTCCTAACAGACAGATCACAGCAATAGCAAATGCAAACACGGTAGCAAAGGGCTAGTGAAGATCCCAGGGTGGTAGGTCTGTTTTCCCAGACTGCCTGGCCTCTGCCTGCGTTCACAGGCATTGCCTGGGAAGGACAGCCCTTTGGCTGGCCTGGCCTATGAAACAATGCATTTGGTCTGCCATTTTACCCCACATGGAGTCTGGCCCTTGGCACTGGGAAGACACCAGCCGCCCTGGTGTGCCTGGGACCCACGTGGCTTAGCGCTCCAAGTCCCAGATCCCTAGAAACCCGGCAATCGTGGGCAAACTGGGTCAGTTGGCTACTCTATAGATATCTCATGTTGGATCTTTTTTCTGCCTTAATGGAGAGGTGGTTCCATTGTTCTTTTCTTTCTTTTTCTTTTAAAGGACATCACTTTTAGGTGAAGTAACTGTCTTTTGATCGGTAGAATACTGAGACTCCCATTTTGAAGATTCCAAATGCTGTACCACACATAAAGTGACAAATCCAAACATGTAAAACTGTTCTTGAAGTCAAATAAGATGCATTTTTTTCTTTTTTTCTTTAGTAGTATTATTGATGGTACATTTAAAAGCAGTATTCTTTCAACTCAAATTTGCACAAGGCTTTAGAAGTCGTAGTTTGAGAGAACTCCTCCTGTGGACGGTTAGCCCTGGGAAGCCAGTGAGCCAGGCTGTGGCCACCCATGTGGCTCTGGGTCCCCGGTGGGGGGGGAGTGCGGCAGACACCAGCAGAACTCATGGCTAACCCCCAACCTGCAGTCTCCCGTACCAATACCTGACCCCACCCCTCTCCATTCTCCTTCATGAAATGCCAACTTCTTGTTTCGCTTGTTCTCTGGAGGGACAGGCAAAGGCCCAAGGACCAATCAGACGCAAGCAGAGTAGCCCACAAGGAAGACCACAGCTTCTTCCTCCTGGTACACCACAGCTTGGCCTAGCGGTCAGTGAAACACCTGAATGCTTCCCCTGGGGTCTGTCTCTCCAGGGTCCTCTGTGGTCACACAGAGTGTGGTCTGTGACATTCTTTCACTCAGTTCACTGCTTTGGGATTCTGGAAACACAGTGTGAGGCTGCCTGGGTTTTCCCATTGATTATCTGCTGATTTTGAAGTCACAGAACCGTATTTCTTTCAATGGGTGTTTCTAGATGCCAACCACTTGGGACTGGGTGGGGTGGGACATCAAGGACATCAAGCACAGTTTCCGCTAGATGGCTCCTGGCTGGGCTACAATCATGGCTTTCACTAGTAGGGCTGTGTGGTCAGCCACTGGCTAGCTGCTAAAGGGACCTGTTGAGCCCGGACTCGTGACCCCTGCCCGAATGGGCAGAGAGTGGGCGCTGGAGAATGGGCCCGACAAGGGGCCGTGAGGCATGCTGGTCTGTGATTGGTCATACCTCCTTGAAGGACAAGCTGCGCAGGTTGTGATTGTTTAGATCGTTAAACTGCAGCTATGCCTCTGAAGCATGTGCACGTGCTACTCGTAGTCTTACCCAGACTTCTTGGAGCCTGTGATGAGGGGAGCTTGTTTGGATGTGTTAAGAACAAATTCCTAGAACATGGGACTCCCAGGTGTAATCGTTTTTTGGACTTGTTTTTCACACACTATATAAGAAGGTGCGCTCTTGAATAAAGTCGAACGCAGTCTGGACATCATCCGTTGTGTTCCTCCCGCTCCCATACTTTGTCTCTTTGTCTTTTTTTTCTCATTCCCTTAGCCTCAGTCCCGGTTCGAGATTGTCGCGCAGGCTGCGGCAGGGCTGTGATGTCCAACTCAGAGGCTGCGGAGAGAAAGGGGGCTCCAGAAGGAAGGGTGTGGAGACTATGTTCCCACTAGCTATTTTCGTTATTTTTTTTTTAAAAGATTTTATTTATTCAACAGACAGAGAGAAATCACAAGTAGACAGAGAGGCAGGCAGAGAGAGAGGGAGAAGTAGTCTCCCTGCTGAGCAGAGAGCCCGATGCGGGGCTCGATCCCAGGACCCCAAGATCATGACCTGAGCCGAAGGCAGAGGCTTTAACCCACTGAGCCACCCAGGCGCCCCTCTTTTCATTATTATTATTTTGGCCTCTCTTGAGTCACTAAAGGTCTCATAAAACAAAATGACTTTTCTTGCTTGTCACATGTTCTCAATTTGCTATACAGTTCAGCTCATTTACTCAAGGCACCAGGACGATATATGCCAAGATGTGCCTTGAAGACATTTCCAGGATCCCTTTTTCCTACGCAGAATGCTGCCACAGTATTTACAGCCCTGATTCCCTTGTGCAAAGGGGTCCTCATTCAAATGCCCTCCAAAGCAGCCTCTTCTGAAAAATCCTACACTACAGGAGACCATCCTTACTGTCACCAACCCAACATTGCCCAGATGTACTTGATCACAGGGTCCAATCCGCACCTAAGCCCTATTGTCCTATAGCAGATTTTGGGAAACTTGCTCAACTAAGGTATTCACAGAATTAAAAACAGTCTCTTTTCCTCAACTAGACTATGAATCTTGCTGAGGAAAAGTGGTCTAGCAAACCATAGATCATTTCCCACAGATTAATCTTTTTCATCAAGTTAAATTCTGAAGAAAGATAAGGAGGAAGGATAACACCTTTAAGGAACAAAGATTAATCATTTATAAAAGATATATATATATTTTAAAGATTTTATTTGACAGAGCGAAACACAGTGAGAGAGGGAACACAAGCAGAGGGAATGGTAGCAGGAGAAGCAGGCTTCCTGCAGAGCAGAGAGCCCAATGCAGGGCTCAATCCCAGGCCCCTGGGATCTGACCTGGGCTGAAGGCAGATGCTTAATGACTGAGCCACCCAGGCGCCCCTAAAAGATATTTTACTTTTAAAAACCTACCCTAAATTTTGAGGGGGAAAAATATCCTTGCCCAGCAAAGCATCCAATTCTCTACCAGAATTTCCTAACAGTTCAAAATACCAACTAGGCACAGCTCTACTCAATGTTATAGTAAAAATTCCTGGAACCCCCTTCTAAGAAAAGCAAGTTTTAGATCAAGAACCTCCAAATATTGATATTTTCTGGTCTGAAAAACATACTTAGAAATCAATCTTTAAGCAGTTACCTTTCTAAAACATAACTAAAAACCTCAAAATGTAACAAAAACTATTTAAAAGTTATTAAAAGGTTGCTGCCACAGACATAAATTTATTGTCTCAGTGGAAAATCTGACAGCTTTCTACGTGTAAATATTATTTCCACTATTGTGCTTTGTTACAAGGTCCCCAAAATAGTTGCAGTGAAGGAAAAAAATACTTCTAGGTTATAAATAAGCATATCCTTTCCAAAAAATTCAGTAACAAAAGTCAACTATCAAATTGCTAGTTAATGGATCTAGGGGTAGTTACACACAGAGGGAAAAGTCAAAATAAACATCATACTGAGTAAATAAGCAGCCTTGTTGAAATGTTCGAGTCATCTAGAAAACACAGTATGAGAATTAAAAACAAATTCTAATAGATTTATTTAAAACTGGTGCAAGAGCCTTCAGACTCTTGATCTCAGCTCAGGTCTTGATCTCAGGGTTGTGAGTTCAAGCCCCTCCTACTTAAAAAAAACAAAACTAAACACAAGTTCAAGAGGAGTGGGAGGCCGTAAATTCCAATGAAGGTTAAAGTGAATTTTAATTAGCATTTGTGTTTTAGACTCCTAGCTTTAAAATGGGGATAAGGATCTATGTTCTACCGGGAGAGCCATGAAAAATTGGGAAAGAATAGACTGAGATACTAAAAACACATTAACACCTACTAACCTTTTTGCAAGGAAAAATTTAACTAGTTGAGATTACTTCTAGCCTACCTTCCGACTGACAAAATATATCTAGCTACAGCCGGATGGGTAAGTAGCCAGAGACAATTTCTGGGGGCTTAATGCTTCCGACCCTGATGAAATCCCTCTGCTGCTTTGGTGGGCCCCTGGCTTGGCCAGCTTCAGGACGAGGCCTCAGCAACCTGCGCTCTTGATCCTGGGTCTCTGGGGGATTAGTGGGGCTTCCTGAGGTCAGAGGCTCTCCTCTCACTCATGTTAAGGCTCCTGATGGAGTGAGTGTACCTTCAAATGTCCTAGAGGGAGGTAAATACTCATTCCATTCTTAAATCACAGCGTAGCCACACATGTAGGAAGTTCTATCGGGGAAGAATTGGTTTGACATGCTCATTAAAAATGAGGTCTCTTTCTTGATATTCTGACACCCTGGGCTTTCTAAATTAGCCCAGGCCTTGAAGCAGGTTCATTCATGGACAGAGGCGTCAGCTCTTCATCCTAACAGGTAACAGTCAAAACCAAGCTCTTACCTACTAACCTTGACAACTTGTTGAGCTGTTAGAAATAACTTTTTTTTTTTTTTTTTTTTTTGGTGAGAAAGAGAGAGAGAGAGAGAGAATCTTAAGCAGGCTCCATCCCCAGTGTACCACCTAACACAGGACTTGATCTCACTACCCGGAGACCATGACCTCAGCCTAAATCAAGAGTCGGATGCTTAACAGACTGGTACACCCAGGTGCCGCCGAAACACCAGTCTCTGTGACACCTGCAGCAAGGGAGGCTGAAGCAAGATTCTTGCGCTCTTCCCCTGGCCTAATGTATATATGGTCCCAAGATGGAGCTCTAGGGCTACAGGAGTAAGAGTGAGGATTACATTAAGCGTCAGGATTGAGAAGTCTACTGCACAAGAAAATGGTGATCTTTGCCAGAGCCTTTCAAAACAGCCCAGATCTTAACCTCTGTGGATTGGCCTGTGTTGGGCCCGAGGGGGACACGCCCAACAGACCTGAGGCCCTGCCCAGCTCATCAAATATTAGGCAAGAAGAAAATGACCCGGTGCATATTTATATGTGCTGGTGGGTCATTCTTTCGTCCACATACTAGTATTTTTGTGCGAAGGGACTATTTAGGGGCTCTGCAGTCCTCCAACAATACTCCAGCTTCTCTTTCTCGTATCAAAACTCTTTTCAGTGACACACCTGCTAAGAGTTGGCAGCAGGAAGGAATGAGGACACCAGCCAGCAGTGGCCTGGGTCTTCTGTGCTGCTCACGCTGACATGCATTCCGTCCAGAACCAGCCTGGCCTAAGTTCAGAATGTGGCTCCGCTTCCACAAAATTCGTAAGCAACTCTAAAGTGATTTTCTATAAAATTTTAAAGTATGAGGCAAAAAGGCCTGATGTCGTGGCAAAGAACATGAGCTCTCCCGCTGGCCTGCGGACACTGCTGTCTGTCCCTGAACACGCCATCTGCCTGCCCCCGGCAACTTTAGTTCTCCTGTCTGTAAAACAGAGATTACAGGAGCTGCCTCCTAGGGGAGGGCGTGCATGTAAAATGCTGAGTTTTTGCCCGGTCTAGAGGAGGCCCTCCATACGCGGCAACCACTATTACTGTTACTATTGCCAATTACAGTAAAGGCAGGTGAGCTCAGTGGACAGAGAGGACTCTGTTGAGGGAAAACCCATTTTTACTGCTAATTTACTAGGGGATTCTTTGAGATTCTTAAAAAATGTAAAGGTCTACTGTGTGGTCTTAGGCAAGTCACTTAACCTCCCCGTGCCTTCATCTCCTCATTTGGAGAAAGAGAATCATAACAGGAGCGGCTTCATTGGGTTATTTAGCTGATTAATGTGTTAATACCCATACAGGAGTTAGAGCAGTTACCTGGAACACAGTCAGGACTAGATAACTTGTTTCTTGTTTCACCATCGTTAAGGTAAACACTGCTCTCAAGTAAGTCAGCCAGAGTAGGAAAGAAAAGCCCATTTACTTCACTAACATTAATAAATCAGATAGTGTTAATCATTACTTTTGCTGTTGGCACAGCTAATTTTAATTTCTATGGTCATCTCTTTACAAGGTTTTTAAAAACATGTATACAATTCTGGATTTGCACAGAGTTGGTTAAATTTTAAGATGCTTCCAGATGTATTTTTAATTCTGTTGAGACTAAGAGACTAACGTTAAAAGAGACGAATGTGCAGTCTGGTTAATCATTAGAATAGCTTGGGCGAGTCTGTGCCCTTGTAAAAGGGGGTCTTAGAAAAGTCTGACAGTCTGTGCTCACAGTCCAGCTCAACACATGTTGGAACGCTTCTTGAGTCCAGGACCAGTGACTTTGAAAACCAATTCTGCAATCAGGCTCTTGAGCCTTCCGATGGCTCGATGGCTTGGTGTGTTGGTGATAAAAAGCAGCAGGGGTCTGCACTCTCCCCTAGCAGGCATCTCGTGCTGCTTACCATCATTTAATTTCAAGCCTTTGGAAGATCCAGAAACACCCTTACAGTGTTACTATGAATTTTTGGCTCGTGAGATTCTGGCAGATGCTCCTGCTGGCTGTGAATTAGTTTTCCTGTTTGTCTTTCTGCTTATCCAGTCACTCTCTTTGTCTCCTAGAGGAATCACGCTTGGGGGCAATCCTGTCCATTTCCAGACAGCAGCCACGCACCTTCCCTTGTGCAAGCCCGGCAGGGCAGGCCACAGTCCCGGGAGGGCCCTCCCTGCCAGAGGCGACAGGAGCGGAGACAGAGGGGAGAGGCTCCAGCACTAACAACTGGTCCCCGAGGGGCTGTCTGCTTAATTCCAGTGGGATTACGTTACTTGGCAGATGGTGCTGTGCACACTTTCTGATAAAGGACGGTTGAGAAACAGTTTATTTTTTCAATAGATCACTTAACGAACATGACAAAACACTCTGCAGTGTGAATTTTTCTGCCAGTGTATACAAACTGCAGGTGTGCCCAGGCAAAAACCCAGCCAGATCCTTCCTGGCCCCTAAGGTGCACACAGATGTCGGCCACAGAATAGGCTCACTCTACACATCAAGACAAAGAACACCAAGGGCCTGAGTCCTGGGGGACTCAGCTGTTTGTAAACAACAGGAGAATGTCTTTGAGCAATAACTAATCATAAACATCTGGGCAAAGATCCTTCGAGTGATTTTGACCCAGCTATCCAAATATATCTTCGCTTTTTTTGAGCAAATTGAGCCTAGTGCCCTATTCGTTAAATAGAAGAGGGAAAGGTCTTGAAAGTAAAGCGTGAGATGGATCTGTGGGTTGCCATAGCAACCACAGCACGCTCAGTCTCTGCTTCCTTAGATTTCAACCAAAGTGCTCAAAAGGGAAAGATACCGACTACTTTTCATTTCTGGAAAAGGAAAGATTATGCTCTTTCCTTCTAATCCTTAATAGAGAGAGTAATGAGGGCAGGTAAAAAGGATGCTAACGCAGATGAGTTAGGGTACCTGGGTGGCTCAGTTGGGTAAACACCTGCCTTGGGCTCAGGTCATGATTACAGGATCCTGGGATCTAGGCCCAAATCGGGCTCCCTGCTCAGCGGGGAGCCTGCTGCTCCCCCTGCTCCAGCTCTCTTTTTCTCAAATATATAAAAATCTTTATAAAAAAATAAAAGCTTTAAAAAAACCAACCTTCTTGAATGCATGTGCGTACCACCCCCCTCCCAATACAGTTGTGGCTTGCTCTGTGACTGGGACCTCCTAACGCACAGCATACCAGCATCTTCTGTAGCCTGAATTCTTCAAGTTGTATCAGTTAAGAACAAAAACCAGAGAGATTCCCTTTTTTTTTTTTTTAAGTCTTTAGCATAAAAAAAGAGCTTTTGTTTGGTTCTGTTTTCAAGGCCGGGGAGATTTTGATCAGTCTCCAAACTCCTATTACCTTCAGGCTGAAATCCTGACTAGAAAATGCCAAGTCCCAGATTTTCCTTTTCCTAGAAGAAGCGACAAGTCCCCGGACAACAGAAAGCCCCAGCGGTGCTCACCGTGCAGCATCTTGTTCCCAATATTCTACTTCTGCACCATAAAGAGGGCACTTTGTGCACATCGGGGATGTCTGTGGGACCCGGTGTTTATTCTGACCCGGGGAGGAATGAGAAGACCGAACATCTGCCATCAGGAGGGAGGAAGCCCTGCCTTGCCTGCCAAGCACCGCGTAACCAATCACAGGCTGACCCAGAGAAAATGACCAATATCTGACCTTTTCTGTGATCTGACATAACAACGTCCAGGCTGGCCTTTTCCAAGTCAACTGGCCACACCCCTCCGCGAATGTCACCAAAATCTTCTGAGCATAAGCAAGAGGAGAGATCAGATTCCTGCCATATCAGTGATGGGTGGTAACATTATGTTTTCATCCCAACCGCCCTCTCTATAAACCGGTTTGCTCAGAAAGGATTCTAAAGCTCTCTGATTCTCAGAAAGTGGAGCAGCTGGCTAGAGCAAGGTTTTACCCCAACACTTTGTGATAGTTAATTTTTTCCTCTTTCTGTATCCAAGACACATGGTTTAAAGATTTCTGAGAAGGAACGTTAGGCTATTCCAGCAGGGTGTATGTACCCATCACTGTCTATTTATTTTGTCCTAGGACAGAGCCGCATGAAGTTTGTTTCTGCCATAATTTCCTAGGAAGGAGGTGAGGGTGAAACAAATCACAACATGGATTATTCTTTTCTGGATTCAGACCTCAACCAAATTCTGATTCTTCTAACTGGGTTTTTACCATGCTAAATTTGGAATCTAATATTCTATTATAAAGAATTCTAATATTCTATTCATTAAATGGAGCTGTGCTTTTTCTTGATTTGTGGGTTATTTTTTTTATTACGTATCATTTATTTTCCTTGTTAAAATTTTAAATTAAAAGAATTTTTAAAAAGGCTTTATTGAGGCATATTCAACACGCCTATTTAAAGTCTTCGATTTGGTGTTCTGACCAGTATACACCAGTGAAGACATCGCCATGGTCAAGACAAGTGATTCATCCAGCATCCCAAAAGTTTGCTCCGACTTCGTTTTTCCCTAAATTGAGATATAACTGACATAGAACATTGTATCAGTTTCAGGTGTACAACGTAACCATCTGATGTATGTATATATTGTGAAGTGATCACCACACTGAGTCCAGCTCATATCCCTCAGGACACATTGTTACAAATTCTTTTTCTTGTGATGGAGAACTTCTGAGGTCGACTCTCTTAGCAACTCTCAAGTATATGATACAGTTTTGCTGACTGGAGTGTCACAGTTATTCTAATGATTGCTTTCGTGGCCACGTTTAAGCAAAAGTAGATGCCAATGACACTGCTGCCCAAGGTGGTTTCTAGAAGTGACACATAATTTGGTTTAGTAAATATGACATTTTCAAGTTTCCTTCAAAATTCTGATTTGTCATGTTAAAGGAGTTCTCACCAGCTTTCTAATGATACCCAGGCAGCCTCATCAGAGTCTGTCCCGCAGGAAAAGGTGTTCTGACACCTGAAGATAGCCAAGGTGTGGGGTGCACGGCTGGCTTGGTAGGTGGTGGGTGCAACTCTTGATCTAGGGATTGTGAGTTCAAGCCCCACATTCAATGTAGAGATTACTTAAAAACAGTATCTTTAAGGAAAAAAAAAAGACAGCCAAGGTGAATCCTGAAAGACGCCAAGGTCCTCTATGGCAATGGACAAGGAAGGCAAGATAGGAGAGGCTCCCATGGAATAGAACCTCAGAAAAAGAACTCACGGATGCCCCAAATTACCATGCTTTTTGGTTTTATATAGCTTGACAGGCTAATACCTCAATCGTGAGTTTTTCTTCATACTCTTGCATGCAACAAGAACTTTCCTAAAAGTTTTATGGGAAAATGTATATGACAAATGTGCTTAAAGAGACTAGTTGTCACTACTGGTTTTACATTCATGAGGTAGAACGGGGCAAACAAAATGTTTAGAGGGACGAAGAGCTAACATACAAAGTTTTGTTAAAAAAAAACAAAGGAAAACAAAGGAAAATCACAGGCCTCTTCCGTCTGGACAAAGAAGGGACCCAAGAGAGAAAAAGCATAAAATAATGTGCTATTTCTTTTTTAAAATTTATTTTTTTAATTGGGGTAAAATGCTTACGTGTAATACAAAATTTAGCATTTTAAGGATCTTCGAAGTGTACACTTCGGAAGCATTTGGCAGGTCCACACTGGGGTGCGACTATCACTAGTGCCCATCTCCACAACTTCTTTCCCCTCGCAGAACAGAAACTCTGTCCCCATGAAACACCAACTCCCTAATTCCCTGCTCCCGTCAGCCCCCCGGCCACCACCCTTCTGTCTCTAGGAGTCTGACTCCTCTAGGCGCTCAGGGGTTGAATCATGCATTACTCTCCTTTTGTAGCTGGCTGATTCCACTTCACATAATGACGGCCCGGTCCGTCCATGTGGGAGCCTGTGTCGGTACGCAATAATTTGGTAGTTTACCAAAACTCCTAGAATTCTGGAGGTAGGTGCCAATTCGGAAGCTCCAAGGAGTTAGTTTTAAGAAAAACGTAATGGGTTAGTGCTTTACAAAGTGAAATAAACTTGGAGCGGTTTCTACCCCCAGAAGATAGGAGGCTGACTTCCACTGAAACTGCATGGATTCCTGGGTATGATACTTAGGAAACTATTTACTGGGAGGAAATGTAACATTTCGTATCAGCCAGCTTTGTTTAGGGCTGAGAGGGTGCCACCATTGACCGGTGTCCTCTGTGTCACACTGATCTCGACCCAGAGCTCAGAGGCCCGGGGGCAGGGTTTTGCTCCGCTGCTGGGCTCACGGATTATTCCTTCGCCCGCTAGTCCCAGAGGCTGCTGCGGTGTCTCACAGGCGAACCGTGTCTAAAGCTCAGCTCCCTGACAGGTCTGCAGGCCGAGGACAGAGACCAGTTCTGACCAAGCAACAGCCCGGGCAGACCAGCCTGGAGGGTCTTCACCAGTTCGGCCACGTATCACTATTTGGTCTGTAGGCACAGAGATGGCTCAGCCCCTCGTGGGACTCTCCCTGGGAACCAGCTAGGACTCACTCTGTGTAAGACAGGGTGGGGGCTAAAGTGAGCTGACTGGCCAGGCCTGCAGAGTAGCAAAGCCATTCCTTTGCAGTATCCTGAGAACATGCTCAGCTGAGTTTCTCAGGCTGGATGTGAAACATGGGGAGGGGCAGGGAGTGTGGGTTTTCGCTTTCTAGGCCACGTCTGATGAGAAACACTCCAAAGTCTCCTCCGTTCACTCAGGGCTCACGGCCCACTACTGAGCGATCATGTTACCACTGCATGGTGAGTCCCCTCCCTCTCCTCTCTCAGCAATAATGCCCAGAGCAGAATGTTCCAGACACACAAGGCAGAACACAAGGAGATCTGAGAACAACACACCTGTTCTACACAACCATCTCCTATAGTCAGCACACTCTGTTCCACTGTGGTTCCCTGCAGCACAGCAAAGAGCTTCAGGGTCTGCGGGCATCTACACTGTGGCCAGAACGCCGAGTGATCAGAACCTTCGCAGACACTGATCCCCATACCTGGTTACTGCCTCGGTCTCAGCAATAGAGACCCCATCGCCTGGGCTCTTTAGGATGAGTCACTGAGGCTCTCAGCTTCCTTCAACACACTAGACCTCCGTGAATGAGAGTCCCTCCAGCAACTCTGGGGGTGGGGGTGTTGTCCAAAACAGAATAAAGAGCCCATCTGGTAGTAGCAGCAGAGGCCTCGGGGAGCGGGAGCAGACCCACAGGCCCCGGGCAGAAGACTGAGCCCAAGGAAGAAGCAGGCAGGAGGAAGGCGGTTTCTTCCCTTGCTGCGGGGCCCCGAGAGCCCTCCATCCCTTCCCGACGGGTCCTGGCTCTTGGTCTCTGGGATGGGTAGGGGAGGACACAGGCCAGCACTGAAGGAGCACTAAGTAAAGAGGGGCAGTGAGGATGACTCGCTGAGATAGGGCCGTCCCCACAGCCAAGTCCGACAGCCCAGGCGGCACCTGTGCCACGCCGTGGACACACATTTCACATGCTCAGGAAACTGAACCACCGTCTGCCACAGGCACCTACATGCGACCTTTCCTAATGTTGTTTGTTTATTTATTTATTTAACTGAAGGTGGGGGAGGGGTGGAGGGATGGGGGAGAGAGAATCTTTAGCAGGCTGCACACCCCCCGCGGAGCCAACCCGGGGCTAGATCTCAGGACTCCAAGGTCATGACTTCAGCTGAAATCAAGAGTAGGATGCTCAACCGACTGACCCACCCATGGGGCCCTAAACGTGACCTTCTCTTAATGTGACCTTCTGCTTTTCCTCCTGTGAGCCCACAAAGCAGGGGTGGAGGGGAAGGATAGAGTGTTCTGGCATCACCGGCACCGATCTGTCCTGGAGCCAAGTCCACATTCACATCCCTCACAAGAGGGAACGAGTCTCTTGGCTGCAGAGCAGAGCGACTTTATTAGCTGGGCTTCGGGCTTTGTCTCTCTCGGCCTCGTGCCTTCGCTGTCCTGAATTTGGGTATTAACATAAAGGCCTTTTTTATTTGTTCATATTCCCACGGTTGGCCGTCTTGGGATGACTCTGATGTCGTACGTTTCTTTCTGGAGCCCATTCTTCCTTGGGACCACAAGCAAACAGGCTCACCGGTTCCCTAAACACACGATTACGTTCCAGGTGCCAAGTCTCACTGACCTTCCTTCTGGCCTCAGGTGGTTCTAGCTACATGTGCGCTATCTCGGGCCTTTCGCCAGGCTTCCCAGCCTCCCGCTCAGCAGCAGACTCCAGGTAGGTCCTGCAGCCTGAGGACAGACAAGGTGGGGGCTTTTCAAATGACAGTCTTGCAGTCTTGCAACACGAAGGGCTCTGCAAACAAGGCTGTGCACTGTTCTCAGGGAGGGGGAAGGCAGGAAACCAAACCACTCCAGGCACGCCCCCCCGCCCCCCCTCCCCCCTCCCCCGGCCTGCAAGCCTACAGGAGCAAATCACTTCGGGTGTGACTTCCATCCACGCTGGGGGGAAAAGGGAGACGCCTCAAAGTGAATGCTTCTGCGGCCGGTAAGGAAGATGAAGATCACAGAAGGGGAAAAGGGCAGTTGGCGATTTTGAAATCAGATCTCCTAGGATGCCACTATTGGGTAAGCCAGCGCTGCCCATGAGGTTACCCTGAAGGGGTGTGGGAGGCGCCCTGTAATCCCTCAGCAAAGAGAAGCAGCAAGTTCACAGTGCTGCTTAGTGAACGAAAAGGCGGGAATCAAGGAGGATCTATCAAGAGCTTCATCTATCCTCCCTGCAAGCGCCTCTGCCCAGGGCTCATCCTTTCATTTTTGCTGGCCTTTGGCTGTGCACTGTGCACGGGCCCCGGCAGTGTTAGAGTGTATTTGCATTTGTGTAGAGACGGACCCAGTCTTCCTGGCAATCTTGACACAAAGAGAGGTTCTCTGACTCCACATGGGAGGACCCCACACCTTCCAGTGACCTCCGCTCGAGAAGACCCTCCTTTTCTAAGTTTTACATTCTGTTCCATGAAGAAGAAAGACTTTGAGTGTTATTGTTGCACTATTCTGTGATAAAGCAGACGTAATTACTATGAATGAAGGATCATAAGGAGGATTAAGTTTTAAGTTATTCTAATGATCTGTTGGGGAAAAAAAATAGTGGTTCATCTCCCTTGACTTTCCACCTCATTCCCCGCCCCCCCCACCAAAACTTCAAAATGCAAGCAAATAAATAAAAATTCCTCAAAGAGGAGATAAAAGAAGAAAAATGCTTCCATGCCCAGAAGCTGCCCACCCCTAGAAAAAAGCAATAGCACAGGCATAAAAAAGGTTATTTCTATATTTTGGAAAACCACACGAGATGCAGACTGTATGAGCCCGGAGTCTCTGCAAGATTAATTGTATGGTACTCCCATCCAGGTCGGTTGCGGGTTTCAATTTCAAAGCCCCACTACCAGCTTTATGACAAATCCATGCTCTACCTTCTAAGATTTTTTTTCCCTTTCTTTCTTTTCAAAACCGAATGCCATCCCATTAAAAAAAAGAAAAACTGGCTTATTTCAAACAACCTATAAATATTTTATACTTTGCTAAGGGAAACCTCAAACAACACAAAACTATCAAAATGTTGTCACAGTTATGTAATCAATGATTTAATAAGCTCAAAAGGGAACTAACTACAAACAAGTACACATCACAGTTCTGAGCTAAGGAGGACCAGGTTTTAGTTTACAATACAGTGCTGTGTTTTAAAAACACACAACTCTCATTTCCAGGCTTCCCCCTCTGGACTCACCTGTCAAGCTCAGTTGCTAAGGAACTGGCACATACTAGGGATCGGATTTCTTCTTTGTAAACTTGGTGCAGCAGGTGCGTCCCAAGTGCATTTTCTTTTCCATCTTCTCATTTGGATTTGGAGAGGGAAAGCACTCTAGTTCTATTTTTAACCATATGCTCTCATTTTGTGTCATGGTAAGCGATGTAACCCATTCAGAATCCCTAAAGCAAAGGACTTTCTCCTCCTACAATGTTAACCATACATAGATAGCTCATAAAATTATTTATTAAAATAAACCATTTGCACAGAAAATTATTACAGGTTATCAGGTGATATATTTGAAGGGAAGAGGGGCTTAATAGCAATATTGTTTGCTATTAGATTAATATCACTTCAGAGTTACCTTCTGTTCAGGTCCCATGCTAGGACATGTAATATAATTTTGTCCCTGCCGTGACATGAATATGGCTCATTATAAGCCTGTCGTTTTGGGGGCAGCTCATTCTCATGATAAGTCCAGAGGCAACAGCTAACATGGTAAGTGCTTCTGGCCACTGTTGCTCTGCACATCAGGGTCAGTCCAGGCTCCCCCTAGTCGCAACTGTGCAGGGTGACTCGTCTGCCCCACGTTAGGATGCATACTTGCCAATCAGACCCTCTTCCACCGTTAGGGGGAATGCAAGTGGGTGCAGCCACTTTGGAAAGCAGCGTGGAGATTCCTTAAGAAATTAAAAATAGAGCTACCCTATGACCCTGCAATCGCACTACTGGGTATTTACCCCAAAGA
>CM053607.1:8384201-8427448 GCA_028646535.1 Procyon lotor
CTCTCATCCGTCATGTTGGGAGTGCAAAATGGTAGTCACTTTAGAAAATGGTTTGACAGTTTCTTGTAAGCTCAGATATACACTTACCCAACAGCCCAACAATTCCACTCCTGGGTATTTACCCAAGAGAAATGACAACATATGTCTACAGAAAGACCTGCATGCAAGTGTTTGTAGCAACTTTCTTCATAATGACCCAAATCTGGAAACAACCCAAAAAAACATGAGCTGATGAATGGTTCAACAAGTTGTGATATATCCATACTGTGAAATACTACTCCCAATAAACAAACCAAACTACTGATAAACACAACAATATGGATGAATCTCAAAAGGAGCGACTCAGAATGATACTCTTTCACGTGACCGATAGGAAACAAACTGTAGGGACAGAAATAAGACCAGTTGCCAGTGCCTGGGGTGCTGTAGGAGAGCTTAAAGGATCCACCACAAAGTAGTACAAGGAAACTTTCTGGGGTGATAGAAATATTTCACATTTTGATGCTGGTTTTGGTTATACAACTCGAACTGTCTACCTAAAAAGGATGGAATCTTGATATACATAAATTATATCTTTACAAACTGACTCTTTAAAGTAGGTTCACGCACAGCCTGGAGTCCATCACAGGGCCTGAACTCATGACCCTGAGATCAAGACCCTGAAATCAAGACCTGAGCTGAGATGGAGGGTTGGAGGCTGGGTAGCTCAGTCAGTTAAGCATCAGACTCTTGATTTCAGCTCAGGTCATGATCTCAGGGTGCTGGGGTAGAGCCCAGTGTTGGGCTCTGCGCTCAGAGGGGAGCCTGCTTGAGGATTGTTTCTCTCCCTCTCTCTCTGCTCCTCCCCTGCTCTCTCTCTGTCTCATATAGATAAATCTTAAGAAAAAAAGAACAACAAAAAGCAAGTCAGACACTTAATCAGCTGAGCTGCCCAGGTGCTGCAGTATAAACCTACTTTAAATAAAGCATAAAAGTATATTTAAACAAAATGAAATAAAATATAATCCCTTCTTTGTGGAACAGCCATTAATCAAATAAGCACACAAATAAATATACAATTGGATGTGGCATTCAACAATACAGCTGGCCATCTCCTATCATAAAGAAGGGCTGGATAAGGAAGTTTACCATTTATGTTTAAATATTAAATCAACCCAGTTAATTTGCTTTAGAATTTGCACAGGGTCTTCTACCTGCTATATTACTAACAATAGCTAATATTTACTGCCATTTTTCCAAATGCCAGTTGCTGCGCTAGATTCTTTACACATATCATTTCATTTAATCCTCAGAGTAATTCTATGAATTTGCTACTAGTACCACCCCCGTCCTTTTTTTTTTTAATGTAGTCGAAGCATAAACATTAAAGTTAAGTCAGCAAATTTCTAAGGTCTCACAACTAATAAGCAGCAAGTTTAGTACTCAATGCAGATACACCTGATTGAAAACTCTTGACCCCCCATGCCAGGGCTTCTTGATGTGGTATGCTTACAGTGCAGAGTATCAGCCCTCCCCCAGAGACACACTGATGCACCTACCCCTAATCTATGGTCTGAATGGCCAGTAGAATTTTGAAGATCATGAAGGAGATTCAGAATCACAAAACAGCAAGGCTAGATGGCATTTTAGAGATTATTTAGTTCAATCCAGGGCCTTCATTTACAAGAGACTGGAAAAGGCAATGGGCTCCAGGAGGGACAGCAGCCGTGCTGGGAGTTTCTCAGAAATGGAGAAATGAAGGATGGCTTGGGAGAAGAGACAGTGGGACGTCAGGATATCCCCAAGTGGAGTCAAGGTCACCAGCTAGAACGTTGACTGGGGAGAGGGGACTGCCTTGATAACAACTTCCCGCTAGCCTCTCTATGGTGCTGCGTCATTTGCAAAGTACTTTTTACATAAACTACATTCATTGGTCACGATGAATTTATGATAAGGTGTATTAGTTGTTTTCCTTTGGTTGGATGTAAGAGAAATCAACTTAAACTAGTCTAAAGCTACCAGCAGGACTCTGTCCATCCCTAAATCACTATTTCTCTTCTCTCTTCTTCCTCCTTCCCTCTCTCCCTCCCTCCCTTCTTCCCTTCCTTCCTCTCTTTCTGCTGTCCTCCTCTGCCTTGCTGGTCCAGATCAGGAGTAGAAAATTCCTGTCCATAACTCCTGAGCTTAGATATCAGATCTCTTTTGCTCCCAGGTCTATAATTCAACAGAATGGTCTCTAAATGGGCCAGGTTGGTTACTTGCCCATCCTGGTTCAATGAGATGAGTCAGGGGATGGGGTCCTATTGTCCACAATGACCCCTGGGAGCTCCAGAGAGGAGGGGCTGGCAGACAACCCAACAGATGTCTAGCACATGGCCCCCTGCCCCTTGGTTATGTTACATATATACACACATCACCCCATATATACACAATTTTTCAAAGATGCCTCTGCCTTACAAGGCTTACTTATCCCAGTTACAACTGCAAATGTACATTCTCTTTCTCCAACAGACAACAACTCAAGGTCGTGCTCAGCCACTCTATAGAATTGAGGTTCATGGTTCATAGACAGTGTCACCTTTTGCCATGTCAGGTGATGCCCTCAAGTTCCAGGGAGTAGGTGTCCTTGGATGCCATTTTTTAGCCTATTACAAGGGACTTCATTAAAAAGGTAAACCAAAACGGCAAAGTTAATTTTAATAATACATTTTTAACCTAATATATCCAAAACATTACTGTTAGACATATAATGAATATAAAAATATCAGTGATTTATTTTATATTCTTTTTTTCCTGCTGAGCTTTCCAAATCCAGTACATATGTCCAAGCTCCCTGTTCTCTCTAGAGAAATGGGCTGGGGTGCAGCTGCACTCATTAGGGGGTCACACTCCAGCACAAGGACCCCACTGGGCTCTCCTTTTATGGGGAAGAGTGGCTTTGGGGACTAAACATCCCTTGAGCATGGAACCAAGGGCCCTCTGTCTCGCACCTGGAGACTTTGTTTGTGTCTCGTCTCTTGGGAAGCTGAATCCAAGTGCAGCCCCGTTTTCTGCATGTAGGGTGGGGACAGCCTGGCAGGACCGAGTCCTGCGCTCTACTACCTCATCGCCAGGAAATGGAAATGTCAGCATCCCTAGTTGGTCATTGCGCAGTCCTCCTTGTCTGCACAGCTGAAAGTGGTGACATAGGATTTTAGGGCTCCCTGATTCCAAAGCCAGTCCTCCCAGCCACTGCCCTCTTCAGCTCCTGCTGGCCTCACCATGTCCATGTAGGGTTGGGGCCGGGGCCACCTCCTGACGTGGGCTGAGCTAGGGCAGCAAGCAGGCAGGGCCGGGATCCCGGGTGGGGCAGGAATTGGGACACTCTAGGGTGTGGTCCCTGTGGCCGAGGTAAAGAATGGAGCTTCTGGAGACGCCCACATGGCCTGGCCCAAGGTGGAGGTGGTGGCAGGGGCAGCTCACAGAGAAACTTGTTTTGGATGAAGGTCAACTGCTAAGTTGTTTATTTTTTTGAAGAACTGTCCCACCCAAGAATGTTCCAGCCACGTCTTAAAAGGCTTAGCCCCTCCACAGGTCTGGTTTTCCTGAGTCAGTGATTTTTGTCTCCTTCTGTCTAAGAATCCTGCCAGTCTGTCTCCCCAAGAGTGTTTTGTTGGCAGATCGGGGCTCAAGTGGCTCTGGATGGAGACCGAGTCTTCTGAGCCTTTGGGGTTAGTAATTTTCCAGTTCCTTCCCGGCGCTGGGGCCACAGGTGGGCATTTGACCTGAGCATGACACTAAGGAGCCCCACCAGCTCCAGTCGCCGGAGTGTCTGCCCAGAACAGGTCTCTGTGACAGGCCTTATCTTGGGGTGGCTTGGCTGCCTACCAGCCCAGGGTTGCTCCTGCTGGAGACTCCATCCAGCAGAAAAGGATGTCCTTGTCCCATTGGTTTCCAAGGACTCTGCCCAGCATTCGTAAGGTGTGTGTACAGGGATCTGCTGTGTGTGTGCTTGCCTTTTCTTGAAATGTCCATGCAGAACATGTGGCCAGAACTCAAAGATTGTGCAGATGAGTAACAAGTTAGATTTGGTGTAGATCTGCTGTATGACAGCCTCCAATGCAAATTGTGGGACAAGTTCATTGGGTTTGTTTTCCCAGGGTTTCTCTGACTCTTCCCAACAAAACTCCATATATGTCCCCCGACAGCCCTAATGTCATTAAATGTAAGATTGGTTGTGTTTTCTGAACCCCAAATACTGTTTGGGGCTACTGTTCTTTTTTTGGGGGGCGGCTACTTTTCAAAGTCCGTCTGGGAGGTATAATTTGGAGGCAGAAATATGGAAGTGTTAGCTGGTCTATAAAAATGACAGAACAGACATGATTGGGGTTTGGGCTGTCGGAAGCCACATTCGGGGCCCTTGATGGCTCTCCCTGAAGGCAGTTGAGTCCAGCCCTCCTCCTCACTTATGTATGTGACAGCAGCAGACTCTGAGGTGGGAGAAGAGGGTGCGCCAATGACATTCTTTCTGGCTGGCATAATCCCCTTGTCTTCCTTCTGATGGTGGAGAGGCTTGGGCATGGCAGTGGGAGATGTACAAAGATAAAGGGCCAGGAGGAAAGGCAGGGTGTGTAAAGGAGCTAGACAAATAATAATTAGTAATAAAAGAGCAGGCACAGCAGGAGGTAGTATTTATCAATCACATACCTTGTGCCATACATAGTAGGCTCGGTCTTTTATACTAGTGCCTCATACATTCATTCACTCATTCATCCCTTCACTCATTCATCCCTTCATTCAGTTGCTCAACAGTTACTAACGTGTCAAGAAACATTCTGGGTGACAAGGATCTAACAATGAATGCTCCAAATTCATTGCTCTCATGGAGCTTACATTCTAGCGAGGGTAGAGACAGCAAACAAACATATAATGCCAAGTAGACAAGTGCTGGAAAAAATAAATCTGAGCACAGAACAGAGGGGAACAGAGGCTGGTGCGGGGAGTTCCTTCCTGTGAGTAGGTGTCTGTCTTCTTTGCAGGCAGAGGGAATAGCTGCCCTGAGCCTGGGGAGGGCTTGGCATGTAGAAGGGAAGAGCTTGGGGGCTGAGGTCCATGGGGTAGTGGGATCCAAGCGAATTGGGAAGCCATTGGAGGCGATCCAGGGAGTGTGAAGATAAGAAGTCCAGGGTCCTCCTCCAAAGCAATTGAATGATCAAGGTTAAAAGGCAAAAATGGTATTTTTAATGGACTTTTAAAAATAAAATTTTGTACCTCAAATATAAAAAAAAAAAGGGGAGGGAGGGAAGGGACATGTGCTGGGGGAGTTCACAGAGGTAGGAGGAGAACCAGCGGGGAGGGCTAATTTTGAGAGTAAATCAACAGAGTGTCCAATCATGTCAGTTGCACTAAGAAGCTGAATAAGATGAAGAAAGAATTGACCACAGGGCTTAGGGACATGTCTTTCATCTCAAAAGCTTACGAGGTGGGCGCTATGATTATCCACTTTATCCACAAAGAAGCCACAACTCAGAGAGGCTCAGTAACTCCACCAAGGCAGACAGAGTCAGTGATGGAGCTGGGATCCCACCCAAGCTAAGCCCCAAGGCTCCCTGCTTCGTGCCCTGGACTACTCCGGAAATACACATTCCCCTTCTTACTTCCAGTGTGGGAGTCCTGGGCTTTTTTGCTCACCTCCCAGCCAGTGACAGTGCTCCAGGAAAGAAGCCTATCTCAGCTCCATTTGGAAGGTGACAGATGATTGGAGAATCTTCTGAATGATTCAAAAAGAGGACAGAGGGAGTATAATGCGGAGCATTTTGGAGAAGTCTGCTTTACTACTTATCTTCAGTTTGAGCTCATGATTGCTTTAAAAATTTTTTATTAGTATGAGAGAGAGAGAAGAAAGAGGCTCAAAATAAAAAGTGTTTACACCAAAAAATGGAGTGGAGGATTCGTAGGCTTTGCTGACAGACTGCAGGCTACAGAACAGATTTGTGGGTGAAATCTAAGCTCTTTGTGTGTGTTTTCCATTTCCTCTCTTTTATGCTTAATGCCCATTAAAGAAAAGCTAATTAAGACTCTATAGGAATAACATAAGTAACCTTCATCCCTAAATAATGTTATCTATTGACTGCAAAATATTTCACGCGAAAAGCATTTTTTGGTTTTTTTGAGACAAAAGTAGCTAATGTATTGCCCTACTTTCTACTATTATTTTCTGACTGTGTATTCTTAAAATTAGTTATTCTCTGAACATAGATTTTCAAAGCCGGGTTTCCCAATCCAAAATTGAATAGATTTACAATAAGTATATTTTATAGGCTCCAGATGCCAATGCAGTTTTTAGATGATAGTTATAAAATGAAAGATTCTTTTTTTAAAAGATTTTATGTATGTATTTATTTATTTATTTATTTATTTGTTTGTTTGTTTATGTATTTGAGAGAGAGCATGTGTGCCCGAGAGCATGGGGAGGGGCAGAGAGAGAGGAGAGAGAGAATCCTCCAGGAGACTCCCTGATGAATGTAGAACCAAGGAGGGGCTGGATCTCATGATCCCGAGATCATGACTTGAGCCGAAATCAAGAGTCTGTTGCTTAACCAGCTGAATCACCCAGACGCCCCTCAAATGAAAGAGTCTTAATTTCAATGTGACCTAGTTTCATGAGGCTGCCAAAGCTAATCGCTGCAAACTAGGTGACTTGAAACTACAGGAATTTATTCCCTCGTGGCTCTGGAGGCCGGAAATCCAAAGGCTCTAGGAGAGACTCCTTCATCGCCTCTTCCCCTTCCTGGCAGTTGGGGGTGTTCCCTGGCTTGTGTCTGTGTGAACGTCCTCTCTGCCTGGTCAACTTGCCTGCGTCTTTGTGTTTCAAACCCCTCTCTGCCTTTCTCTGGCCAGGTCATCGTCATTGGAGTTAGGACCCACTCTAAATCCAGGATGATCTCATCTTGTGATCCTTACCTTGATTTGCGAAGACCCCTTTCTCCAAATAAGGTCACAGTCACAGGTTCGGAATCTTGGGATTTGGACATAGATTTTGGGGGCTACTACTCAACTGCCCGTCCAGCATTATACCCTAAAGTAGCGGGAAGGAATCAGAGACCTACCTCTAGGTCCTCTTCCCTCTGAGGTCTGCTTTTGTAAGTTTGTGCCCAGCACCGTGCTCAAGAAAATACATCCAATGTGTGTGAGTAGTTTAGAGAGACAAAGGAGCCATAGAGGGGGAGATGGTGCACTTTGCAGTCCCTCCTGGTAGCGTCTAGGTCCCGCGGAAGCAGAGGGCTCTGCATCAGACCATCTGAGTTGTAAATGACTGCCAATTACTGGCTGTGTGATTTTGGCAATATATTTAGCCTGGCTTAGTCTTCATTTGTGAAATGTGAGTCATGATCCTGACCTCAGAGTGTCCCTAGGAAGATCAAAAGACGTGCCAAATGTACAGCCCCTAGCACAGTACTTAGATGATTCTATAAATATCAGCGCGGCCCGGTCCTCTCCATGCCGTGAGCCACAATGCTTGTGTTCAGCATTCAGTTTTTACCCTTGGAGCTTCCCAGCTCTGGGAGGAAGTGGGGAGCCCTGGTCCGGCTCCTCATATCTTACCTTCGCCAGCTAGTCTGTTCAGGCTCTCTGTTCTCCCCAAGACACTTCCAATTCACTCACCACATCCTTTCTCTTTTACTGTCTTTTCCCTCTTGCCCAGAGACTGAGACAGCTTTTCTCAGCTGTTCACTAGGAACTCCTGGTTTCAGTCTCAGCCACTGAATTAAGCTCTGCACAGTACAGTATCAGCCTGTGGGAAGAGTCCCAACTCACAGGCCTGGGCCTCTGGCCACCACGTCCAATGTTTCTGAGCTAGGTGACTTGGGGATCCTGAGTTGTCTATGGGTTGAAAGCTGAGAATCACAGGTTTGTCTGGCAGGTTGGAAACTGTGGGCTGAATGGGGTTGCTGGTAATGGAAATGGAAATTAGAGTCTGGAGAGAGGAGCAGCAGGCCCTTTGATTGGTCCGAGTGAGGCCGTCTTCTCAGCAGTGGCAGACGGTGGGCTGCTCGGCCCAAGGAGGGGCCCTGGGCTTGGAACCTCAGGCTCCACGTGAACCCAATAATTGGTCTCATGTCTCTGAGCTCCAGTTTCTCCAGTGTAAAAAAAAAAAACACAGAAGTTTTAGGGGCGCCTGGGTGATTCAGTCAGTTAAAGGTCCAACTCTTGGTTTTGGCTCGGATCGTGATCTTGGGGTCATGGGATTGAGCCCCGAGTTGGGCCTTGTGCTCAATTGACTCAGGATCTGCTTGGTTTTCTCTCTTCCTCTCCCTCTGCTCTTCCCACTCATTTCTTTTTCTCTCTCAAATAATAAATACATCTTACAAACAAACAAACAAGTTTCCAGTTGTTTGGGATAAAAATAGATCCTGGGCATAAATGCAAGTGGCTTAGGTAATTGTGGTAACAGCTTTGGGGCAGAGCTCTTCTCTCTTTTCACAACTACTATTCTTTTATGTATGTGGATCGGCAACTGATGTCATGAATGTGGGTAAAGTCAATCCTAGTCACCAGGAAGGGTTTTGATGTTGTTCACTTCCCGTCCAGTGGTTGTCTTTTGTTCACCAAGAAGTAGGCTAGGGTAGAGCTTTTCAAACCTTACTGTTCTTCCCAGTCTCCTGGAGCTCTTGTTAAAATGCAATTGTCTTTCATTTAGCCGCTCTTGGGACCCAACCTTGGGCCAGGACCTGAAATTCTGCATTTTTAGCAAGGTCCTGATACTGTTGGTGCAAGACCTTGCTTTGAGTAGCAAGGGGCCAAGTAACAGCCTGGAATTCAGCCACTCAGATAGATACAGCTGACCCTTGAACAACATGAAGCTTAGGGACGCAGACCCCCACATGGAAATCTGCATATAACTTTTAACTCCCCAAAACCTTAACTACTCATAGCCTACTGTTGACTGAAAGCCTTACAATAATGTAAGCAGTTGATTCACACATATTTTGTATTTTCTATGTATTCTTACAATTATACCTAACTTTTTCTTACATTTTTTGGTATTTTTAAAATACACAGTTCCCCTTTGGGTTTTTTCAAATTGTATAAATTGTCTAATTGTATAAATCCTCCCCAAAATTTTCCAACATATTTATTGAAAAAAATCTGCAGATAAGTGGACCTGCCTAGTTCCAGGCCTGTTTTAAGGGTCAAATGTACTCTCATTTTCTTGAAAGATCTGTGTTCAGGATTTCCCCAAAACTATGAGCTATATAACTTCTTTCTTTTTTCACTAAAAACTCATCTTCTTCAGGCCAGAATTGGCAGAGAAGAATTTTCTTAGGTAACCCCAAATAGAATGGAGGCAGCAAGGCAGAGGAAAATTACTTCCTTGATGAAAGCCATTTTTTCGACCAATAAGCATGCTGATCCAGGATACCAGAGGGACCTTTGTCTGCCCAGCTGGAATCTGCACATTCTAGGTTCAGCGCTACAAGTCGGTCTAATGCTCACCTAGAAGCCTAATTGATAAATCTTTTTGGTGTTGTTTTATTTTAATTTTGCATCTCTTAAGATTTTGCTCTGACTCACTCCTCTGAGAGGCCTCTTATTCTCATTTCTCTTTTCTCACTTGGAATTCTCTACAAGCCCTTGCAGCTTCTGGAATTTGTCTCTATCCTAACTGGTTTCATTGTATCTCCCCTTTTATGGACGTCCCTCTTTACACTGTGATTTCCTTGAGAAAAAGATGGTGACTTTCATCTCCGTGTCTTAGAGGTCCTGGACAATGTCTGGCATAATATTAGACACTCCAGTTCCTGTAACATTGTAGGTACAGACGACTAAGTTGCTCATAGATTCAGGAAACAAACTGTTGGTTACCAGAGGGGAGGGGGCGAAGGATGGGCAAAATAGGTGAAGGGGATTAAGAGGGATAATCCCTCAGTTATAAAATAAATAAACTGAGGGGATGTGAAGTACGCACAGGGAATATAGTCAGTGATATTGTAATAACTTTATGCGGAGACAGGCGGTAACTAGACTTACCATGGGGATCACTTTGTGACAATTGCTGTGCTGCACAACGGAAACGGTTAGGAGATTGTGTATCAATTATATTTCAATACGCACAAATGACTCATTTGTTGAGACAAGGGCCTTTTGCTCATTCTCATTTAATCCTCATAACGACTCAGTGGATTTTTGCTGTCTCTCCATTTCATAGATGTGGCAACTAAAGCTTACAAAGGTGGAGTGACTTGCCGAAGGTCACTTAGGTGTCAGGCAGTAGAGCTGGGCCTTGGATGAAGATGTGTCTGCCTCTTTGGTCCAGGTTCTTCCTAACCACTCTGGAATGACTAAGTGGACAGATACACCCACAGTCAACTTTATGTTTACGATGACCTGCAAAGTGTAGGAGGCTAATCATTGCTTTGGCTGAACCTGCTGACATCCAGAGCAATGACTCCCAAGGCCTGGGCCATGGGCCCCGCCAGCTCGGTACTACAGATTCACCAGTCTTTGATACGGGGGAAAGGAGAACATAAAGTTAAGTCCATTCAATTGGAGAACTGCTTTCATGAACAGATCATGTCCCTTCCTTTCTGATGTTCAAGCAAGCTTCCTTTCAAAAACCAATGGCACTAATAATTGGTAGGTAGGTCTTTTTTTCCCACTACAAGTATATCTGTCACCATACAACATTATTTCCATTTATTGGCTATATTCCTTCTGCTGTACCTTTCCTTCCCAGGTTTGAGAGCTGGAAGTCTGTTCTTCTTAACCCTTGCCCATCCCCTGCATTCCTATCCCCTCTGGCAACCGCCTTTATTCTCTGTATTTATGAGTCGGGTTCTTTTGTTGTTGTTTGTTTTGTTTTTTTAGATTCCACATGTAAGTGAAGTCATACAGTGTTTGTCTCTCTCTGTCTGACTTACTTCATTTAGCCTAATACCGTCTAGGTCCATCCATGTTGTTGCAAATGGCAAAAGCTCATTCTTTTTTATGGCTGAGTATTTTCTATTGTATATATACCAAGTTCTTTAGCTATTCATCTATCTATGGACACTCAGGTTGCTTCCATATCTTAGCTATTGTAAATAATGCTACAATAAACACAGGGGTGCATAGATCTTTTTGAATTAGGATTTTCATTTCCTTTGGGTAAATATCCAGTAGTGGAATTATTGGATCATAGGGTGGTTCTATTTTTAATTTTTTGAGGATTCTCCATACTGTTTTCCATATTCCACATTGGCAGCACCAATTTACATTCCCAGCAATAATAAACAGGGTATTTTCTCCACATCCTTGCCAACATTTGTAATTCTTGATACTGGTGTGAAGTGATATCTCTTTGAGGTTTTGATTTGCATTTCCCTGATGATGAGTGATGTTGAGATAGTTATTATTATTTTTTAAACATTTTTACTCAGCAAAACAGACCAACCATACTGAATTGGAATCCTTTTTTTGGGGGCGGGGAGAATAACTGCTCTAAGAAGGTTAAGAAGAAATCAGGAGCAGAGTCCCTATTGGAGAAAAAATAAGCGGCTATCTTTAGGGAATGATTTTGAAATTACAATAAAAATTCCTACTCATAAAAACCCTCTTTTCCATCATGTCCAGCTGAGTCTAAGCAGCCATTGACAGTAAGACCTCCAACCCTGCAAAAGGAACACCCATTTAATTTGAACAAAATGGCAGCAGGTTTTTTCTTTTGAGTTCTCATCAGATCAGCACTTTTTGGGGTGCTTGGTGAGTGTGCATTTCTAAAGACTGAGAGAAGGCAGCTAGCCTTTCTGGGTAGGGAGTGAAGGATGGGGGAGGAGAAGGTGGGGAACAAGGCATTGCCCAATTAGGCCAGGGGTGCTTGGTTGAGGGAACAGGGCCAATAAGAGCAAATCTGAAATAATGGGCATAACTAGTGTGATGTTGAACACGTACACTGAGAGAAGAGAAAATAATGGGTAAGTCGGATTTTTACCTGTTAATCTGCTTCAAAACAAAAAAATCAAATCAAAATAAATGCAGCAAGCAAAGTTCCCATGATGCCATCAGAAATAGACCAGTTTCCATATGTCAGATGAACTGATAGGGTTCTTATAGTTTGTCTAATTCAGGAAGAATAGAGTCAGGCAGGATCTCTTTCTCACTGTGTTCATATCACTGTCTGGTGATCAGAATGACTGACAGAATAAATATAGGTAGTGACAATCCTTTTCTTATCCACATTTCACAACACTCAACCCTACCCAACAGAATTGATCTGGTTCCCACAACTACAAAAAGAATAGCTTTGTAAAAAGCATTAGATCACACACTGTGAGATATAGTTAGGCATGTACCATGACCCCAGCAAAGGCTTGGTGTGTGGCAGACCTCATTTTTATTGTCCCCTTGGTGACTCATGTATCACTGCAGCCCGTAAACTCCTGACACACTTTCCAGGTGAGCAGAATTCACCATCTTGATAGCAAAACTCCCCCTCATTGCTAAGTAGCTCAAAAGTTAAAAAGCCGCCTTTATGAGGTAGCAAGTGTTCAAACAACATCAGAAAGATTGTATGTGATTCAACTGGAACAGTCCTGCCATGTGATGGATTTGTGATGTCCGTAGTATAATTGCTTTTTTCTGAACCAGATCATAGTGAAATTAGAAATGGTCAAGAATCAAACCAGGTATTTTTATATCTGTACATTTTTCCGTATTTACAAGGAGACAAGGATTCTTGGCCTTTTAAGGAGAGAAGAATCCAGCAATAGTTCTTCGCCCTGAGAAACCTGACCCCCAAATTAAGCCTAAATGGATATTATATCTTTCTTGATTTATAGGTGACAATGGGATTGTAGTCTTGCATTTTGCCTATGGGTGGAAATGTAGGCTTAGGTTTTGCATATGGGTGGATCTCTCTCTTGAAGACATGAGGCTAATGCCCTCAGCATCTGTCTCCCAGGAAAGCGCTCAAGAGTTGGCAATGCGATGACGAGTTAGATGGAGCCTCTGTTGTGAGGATGCTTATAATCTAGACGGGATATGAGCTATGTGCATAACTCTGTTAAGGGTAGGGAATGAGGAAGTGCTGGAGGCAGACACACCAGGAGTCAGAAGGCACAGATTTCTCCCAGCTTGAATGTGGAGGGCAGCTCACACAACTTGCGGCATTTGCCTTGAGCCTTCAGGATGGGGTCCGGGAAGAGGAATTAAAAACATTCGATATCTTAGTAATTAAGATTAGGGCACATCAAGGGGTAGGGAAGTGTATTTCTAAAAGATGAAGCAGCATGAGTATGAAAGCAAAGGGCTTTTCCCATGGGGGGGGGAGGTCCCTGGGGCAGGTGGAATGCAGGGGAGAGTTAGGTTGGAAGACAAGATGGGCCTGGGTCATGGGAGCTTTGGAAACCGGACTGGAGACTTTGATTTTTATTCCTTATGTGGTCACTGCCGCCAGACCCTGTTTGTCGACTCAGCAGATGTTACTTACTCTTTTTTTTCCCTTTGTTAACAGAGCCATCATGATCATAAGCTTTGTATTTTACAGACCATCAGCATTTATAAAATAGTTTTGTAGGTGTTTGAAGTGAGGAACAGGGCTTGAGCTGATGGGTCCTTGACATGGACAACCCTGGAGGGAGGGTGGAGGGTGGGGAGGAGGGAGAAAGCCTTGGGAGAGCCAAAAAGACAAAACGAAGGCTGTGAAGTATAGCAGCAATATGACACACCTAGGAACCTTGTAGAATATAAACATGTACAAAAGTCACTTCACATAATACTGGAAAGGCGATAACTTTCTAACCACTCTGGGTCGATAATAACATATTTAGTTTGATTTGAGTCATTCTAACAGACAGCATAATCCCCTCACAGAACTATAAGATCTGTGCTAACCAAGGGCAGTGTCCAGCCAGAAGGTTCTCACCACAGTTTGACAGACCCTCCTGCCTCCTTTTGCGTGCCCCAGGAGTATCATGACCTGAGCTGAAAGGAGGTGCTTAACCACTGAGCCACCCAGAGGACCCCTTTTCTTGCCTCTTCTAACATCTGATCATTGGAAGCAATTCTTGGCATTTCTTGGCTTGTGGCAGCATAAGGTCAACCTCTGTGTCAGTTGGCCTCTGCCTCACATGGCCTCCTTCCCTGTGTACCTCGTCCATCCTGTGACTAAATCTCCCATTCTTCAAAGGACATCAGTGATTGGATTTAAGGTCTACCATAATCCAGGGTGATCTCTTCACATTTTTATCCAGATTTATTGAGATAAAGTTTATTGTTGATAAAGTTCAGCACTGTGTAGTGTAATGTGTACCACACAGTTACTTAACTTCTGTGTATAGTGAGATGGTGAGTGCAATAAGAGTAGGTTATCCCTGTCATCCTATGTAGAAACAAAAACAAAAAAGAAGAAAGCAAGAAAAGGAAAGAAAAGTCTTTTCCTGGTCACGAGAACTCTTGGGATTGACTTGCTTGGACCTCATCTTAACTCGATGATAGCTGCAAAGACTCTACTTCCAAATCAGGTCATATTCACAGATGTGGGGGTGAGAACTCAAATATCTCTTTTAAGGGGGGGGGACACAATTCAGCCCAATTAAGTCCATTGGTGTTTAACACAATTAATGATACTCCTGGGGCATGGCTTTTAAATTTCAATTGCCAGTTTTTCACTGCTAGTATATATAAACACGATTGAGGATTGTAAATGCCTTTGTATCCTGTGACCTTGCTAAGCTCATATAACAGTTCTAGTAGCTTTCTTACAGAATCTCTGAGGTTGGGGCTCCTGGGTGGCTCAGTCGGTTAGGCATCTGCCTTTGGCTCAGGTCATGATCTCAGGGTCCTGGGATCGAGCCCTGCCTGGGGTTCTGTGCTCAGCAGGGAAGGGAGTTTGCTTGAGGATTCTCTCTCTCCCTCATCTCTGATCCTCCCCTTTGCTCATGGTCTCTCTCTTACATGCTCTCTCTCTCTCAAAAAGAAATAAATAAAATCTTAAAAAAAAAAAAAAAAAAAGAAGAAGAAGACACAAGAAAGGATTCTTTCCTAGAAGCTTCCAAGGGAGCATTCATAGCCCTGTTGACACTTGGATTTTGGATTTCTAGCCTCCAGATCTTCAAGAGACTACACTGTGGTCCTTTGTTCTAGTACTCCCAGGAAGCTAACTCGGAGACCAAACACTGCAATTAACATCCAGAGACTGTTGGGGCACCTGGGTGGCTCAATCAGTTGAGCATCTAACTCTTGATTTTGTCTCAGGTCCCAGTATTGAGCCCCGAGTTGGGCTCCATGCTCAGTGGGGAGTCTGCTTCTTCTTCTCTCCCTCTGCCCCTTCCCCTGCGTACTCTCTCTCTCTCTCTAAAATAAATATTAAAAAAAGTAAAAGTCAAAGATTGTTATATTGGATGAGAAGCAACTTATACATCTTTTTAAGAGACACGCTTTAAGTAAGAAGACAGATTGAATGTAAAAAAATGTAGAATAATACACCTCAGCAACACTAGCCAACAGAAGGCTATTGTGGCTTATTACTATCAAAACAGATAGATCTAAGGTAAGGGCTCCTGGAGGAGAAGACGGACATCTCTTAATGATAGAATAAGCTATTCATCAGAAACCCAGAGGAACCCTAAGTTGTTTACCCCTCACCTAACAACATGCCTTCAGGCCATGTGAAGCAAAAAAAACGAGCAGAACCAAAAGGAATAATAATCCATGTTGTAGTTACAGATGTTAACAACATACCTCTCTCAGCAACTGATGAAATAGGTAGGAAAAAAAAAATCGGTAATGTAAAAAAATATTAGAGTTATAGAATTGACCAACTTTTCCAGAGCAATGAGCACAACAGAGCAGAAAATCCACCACACTGACAGATACTCGTGACATGGGGTGTCTTTCCAAGCGTTGGCAGGGTTTTGATTGATTTATTATTAGGAAGGTTCCTCCTTGTACTCATTACACAGATTTTTTAAAAAAAGATTTTATTTATTCATTAGAGAGAAAGCAACAGACAGACCAGGTGAGCAGGGGTGGGGGGAGAGGGAGAAGGGGAAGCGGGTTTTCCACCGAGCTGGGAACCCAACGAGGAGCTCGATCCCAGGACCCCAAAATCATGACCTGAGCCTAAATCAAGAGTCAGATGCTTAACCAACTGAGCCACCCAGGTGCCTCCAGACTTTCTCTAGAGAGAGAGCAGGAGTACCTTGCAACTTTACCACTTTATTCCCTTCCCCCCAGTGCTTTGGTGGCAGGACATCAGTGCCAGAGGAAGAAGAAAGGGACCAGGACACTAGGATTTGAGTGACTTAAGAAATATATAAACAGTGATAAGACCAGAGTTAAGACTACAAAGATTTGTTAAGGGGGATTTGTGGTTAAGAAGCCAAAGCGGTGTGAGTACAAGAGCCAGCGTGGTTGATGATTAAGGAGAGGAGTCAGAGTCCAGACCAGGCGAGTAGGGCTGTCTTGCTTCTCTGCCTTGAAGCCCGGGTGAGGTAAGTCTGTAAAGAGGGAAATGAGATAAAGAGTGGGCCAGTGGAAAATTATGGGAGGTCATGGGGTGCAGAGGTTCAGAGTATGGACTTTGGAGTCACACCACCTGAGTTTGAAACCAGCTCTACCTATTGTTGGCTATGTGACTTTTGGCAAAGTACTTAATGTCTCTGTGCCTCATTCTCCCAACTGAAAAATGGGAATAACAATGGTATGAGGTTATAAGAGTGCTGTCAAGAGCCATGTCAGGCAAACTGCTCCAGCTGTGGATGTCTGAGCAGTTGAAGGTATTGGTGCACAGGTAGAGGTCAGGTCAGAGGGTGCCTGTTCAGGTAAGATGAGCCTCTGGTCCATCCTCAAAGCATCAGAGAGAGCCCTGAGGCAGGTGAGCTCTGGAGGGCTCCAGGACAGTGAGCGAGAAACCTGCCTCTGGGAAACAGAAGCCTCCCTTCCATGAGACTTTGGTATCATCCACCATCTTTTCTGATTATGAAGGTTCTTTGCAGCAGCATTATTTGTAATAGCTAAAAATTGGAAACAACCAGAGTGTCTATCAATCAGGGAATGGATTAGTAACACTACATAAGCAAACTGTAAGAGACTCTTAGCTATAGAGAACAAACTAGGGGTGATGGAGGAAAGTGGGTGGGGAATGGGCTAGATGGGTGATGGGCATTAAGGAGGGCACGTGTGATGAGCCCTGGGTGTTGCATGTAAGTGATGAATCACTACATTCTACTTCTGAAACCAATATTACACTATAAAAATATTGAAGTACATTTGGTGACTACAGCAATTAAATGAATTGATTCAACACATAGCAACCTGAATGGCTCTCAAAAAGCTAATGTTAATGAAAAAAGGGAGTTGGAAACTTTACCAGTGTGGTAAAATGTATGTCAGTTTTGAAGAATGCAAAGAATAGCATTGTATAATGCTTCTGGAAAGCATAGTATACAGAAAAGTATACAAACACGGGCCAGATGGATGTATATCCAGGAAGAGAGGGCCTAGGACTAGAAACAAAGTGGTCTCAAACATCGTCTAGAACATTCCCTTCCTTCATTAAGTATCTGAGGTAAAAACAACAGTTAATTCTGCATGGAGGGCCCATTACTTTCCTGCACTTAGCTTATTTTTAAAACCTTTTCGTGATATTGTAAAAATTTAAAAAACAAAGTATAGAGGAAGGAAGTGACTACCACTCAGATATAATCATTACTATAATTTTGTCCTATTATGGTGTGTGCAGATGTGCATTTGAAATTGTAGCGGATGTGCCGTTTTGTAAAATGCTTCTTAAACTTAATGTATTATATTTCCCTATGTCATTGTCATTAAATGTTCTTTAAAGACATGTGTTAGAAAGAAAACCCCAGGTCCAAAATGGAGTCACTTACATTATAGGCCTAGTCACTGAAACTTAGGTAGGGCTCAGCATCTAACCTAATTACAGTTTCAATCTTCCCCAGAAATGGAGTCTTAACAGGTCAGTCAGGAGTTTTTGGTCAGCACCAGTGAAGTGATCTGTCCCATGGACCCTCTCCATCCCCCAAAGGCAACTGAAATAATGGCCCCTTACTCTTCCCCCTTGTGGAAGTTGACCCAGCCTGAAACTATTCTTTCTTTTGTTAATTGCCACACCCTGTTTCTGCCTCTAAAACCCTTCCATTTTGTGCAGCTCCTTGGAACCTCCCTCCCCTTGGCTCCCTGGATGCTTCCCCATTCACGAATCATTTGAAAAAGTCAATTAAATCTTCAAATTTACGTGGTTGAATTTTTTTTTTAAACACGTGATTTTGAGTGGCTTCCAAATAGGTCATTTCTTTACCTACTAAAATTTATTCTATTATTTTCCTGTAACAGGACATATAAACTATTTCTGACTTTTTGTTGCTATAAATAATGGGCCTGCGAACATTATGTATTTCTTGATTGTTCCTTTAAGATACATTTCTAGGGAGAGAACTGTGGGTTCAAAATGTATGGGCATTTTTAAGGTTATTGACACACAGGGCCGCATTGGTTTTCTGAAAGGTTGGGCCAATTAACACGCCTACTAGTATTATGTGGTATACGTGCTGATTTTAAGGTCTTTTAATTGGGTAATAAGACTCGTAAACTTACCCTACCTCTATTACAAATTTGTTTTCCAGATCCTCCAGGCCTGTTTTCTTTTGGGTTTTCTCTAGGGGTCATTCAGACCTTAGGAAGGGAGTGGCTTTGTTCCTGTGGAAACCTCAGCACCCGCCCCCCAGCCCCCTGCCCTGCCCCCATCTCTGATGAATTCATTCACTTTCAGTCATTAGGCTGAGGGCCAGTCAGTTCTATCCTGCAGTTATTACTGCTCACCACCTCCCATCTGTGGCTAACACGTACACTACAGTCTTCCTTCATAAAGGAACGACAACCCGTTATTTTGTACTTGCTGCTGTCTTGTATCAATAGGAAGCCAGGGGCAATCTTCTTAGTAAAGAGCCCTGATTTAACCCAAGTGGCTGTTTCTTTCTAAATGTGATAATCCAGCCCCAGTGTTCACTGGCAAAAATTCTTTTCATATGGACACACCTCTCCATACGTGCAATTGATTCTAGTCAACAGGCTATTATTTATGAGTATTATATGGTTCAGTAGGACCAATGGTGTAGACTTGGCCCGTTAGTTGACATGTAATGTGTATTTGTTGTAACGTGTTTACTTCTAGGATGTTTGTGGACATAAGTCCCAGCTCTTTTGAAAGAGCCTTTCAGTTTGTGATACTGTATTGATTTTCAACTTACATTAATATAAAGCAGACATTATTTGCATATCCAATTGTCCACATAAGATTTTCATCCATCTAACATTTAAAAATTATTTTCTTTTACTTTTAAAAGATTTTTATTAGAGAGAGAGAGCAGGAGCGGCAGGGTGTGTGTGTGTGTGGGGGGGTGGGCAGAGGGAGAAGCAGGGAGCCTGACTTGGGGTTCTATCCCATGACCCAGGAATCATGACCTGAGCTGAAGGCAGACACTTAACTGACTGAGCTACTGAGTTGCCCCACATCCATTCAATATCTTAAAGTAACAAAGTAGTTACCTCCCACTCCTCTTAGGATAAGTAGCCACATCTTCTTTATGACCCATATGACTTTCTGGTCTTATTCCATGCAAATGATCCCCCTCAAACCTCATTAACCCTCTTCTTTCTAGACCTCAAAAACAGCATGTTTCCTCTAGCCTCAGTTCCCTTTGTACATGCCATGCCCATGGCCTAGAAAAGTCCACTTCTTCCTAGAAATAACTTCTGACCCAGTGAGTTACACCCCAACACTTCCTTTTCTGTCTTAGTGAAATCTTTTAGATGAGCTAAAACAATCACATCTTAAGAAAAGGCTATCCCCGTTGGCCTAGACCATTTCTAGATCCTCTGATGTATATCATAGCATCTTGTGTTTTTGTGTTCTGTAGTGTAATTTGCAACTGAGTGTTGATCTATGTCATCACTGTTTGATGTCGTCTCTCTTGTTGGTCTTTGAGCTCCACATGGGAAGGGATGGCTTTCCTTCACCACCGTGAGCTGGCTGCAAGCACAACGCAGGGCAACAATGCTTGTTAAGTGAATAGACTGAAAAACTGACATAACACAGCTGATGGCTTGGCTGGGTTAGTGGGATCACTGAGCATCTTTGCATGCAATTTTCTTGCAAGAGAATACCCGATTTCTTATGCCTTGGGAGAGTGTCATTTAGAGTGGAGAATTTAAGACAGGCGGGCAGGTTTTCTTACCTGATTTCTCACCTACTAGGGATTGGGCCTTGTTACTGCCTTTGCCTTAATCTCATTTAAAAATGGAAACAGTATCTGTACATTTCCTTCAACCTAGGACACCTTCGACTTTAAGACGACCATCTTAAAAACAAACCATACCAAAAAAAAAAAAAAATCAGCATCGTTCCCACATTAAATATACATATTAACTGTAAAACACACCTAGTTCCTGGACATGTTAACATGTGAAAAAATGAACCTCTTAGAATTTGATGGAATTTGGCAGTCCCTATCACAAAGGATGGTTGTGAGTAATGAAAGAGGCGAATGCATGTTGAGTGAATTGCTAAGTGCCCTTTTTTGTGTGTTTTCATGAAATAACATGGGAGCATATTTATTCTGTGAGGTCATTGTTGGGTGTTTCTGGTCCCAGTGCCACCCCCTGCCCCAGGCCTTCATTATTTCTTGCTTGCCCCATGTGGCTACCTCCCACAGAACTCCATAGCTGTCTCCCTGCCCGAATTCAGACAGTGCAATCAAGCAGGGTGCCGTCCCTGGAATTGTCCATCTAAGTTACAGACATGCTCCTCTCACTCCCCTTGAGGTCTGGCTAGGCTGAAAAAGTCCACAGCCACGTAAAGCATTGCTCTTCATTAACATGGAGAGAATAAAGTCAGCCCCCTTAGTTAGAGTGCTGTGTGAAGCTTCCCCACACCAAGATCCCATTCTAAATTCCCAGCCTTCTTTTTGCTCAACCTTGGTTGGTTCCTGACTCTGCCAATCCCACTTATTCCGTCTCCTCTGATTTCTGGAATAATCTCCCTCACTCTGGCCTCCCTTTTACTGCCTGGTCTTATCCTAGAGCACTTGCTTCCATGTTTCCAGCTTGGAATGTAGTCAGACAGACCCTTCTAGTCTGTAAACTCCTTGAAAGCTAGCTCTCTACCTTATTTATCTTCATATTGTGGTTTTTATATATAGGAAGTATAGATTGAGTAAATTATTTTTTGGTTCCTGAAACATCAAAAGGAATAGCAATTCAGTATCTGTTATGTGTCACATAAATTAAATCTGTGAAAGGAAAAAAGACTCCTAGTTAAAGGAATCTTGCTTTTGTAATAGTCATGTCTTTTTCTCTGTGTTCTTCCTCTGAACAAAGTGACGGTGCAATGGGGCTTTTCTTTTCTCCAATCGGCAGGGGAAGGATGTATATGCTGGTGAATTGTACTATTTTAGCTCTGTGTGTCCATTCATGCCTGTATGCAATGCTCAGAATGCAGCCAGAATGCAATGTTAAATCAACACTGGTGCTTTACCATATGAAGGTGCGTTGAATCTGGATAAAAGGACCAAGAGCTGATGTTGCGATCAGTGACCTGGGTTTAGGGCACGGTTGGGTGAAGTCATGCCTCTCAAAGCCACCTTTTTCAGTGTGGTTCCTGGGGCACAGAGCACCCACTGAACATTCCCATCCCAAAGAGCTAAGCTGACTCAGCTTTCAAGAACATAGGTGTCATAGAGAATTATTCCAAGCCAATGACCTCGCGTTACCTGAAAGTGCAAGTTCATGGTGCTTGAGGGTACCCTAATAAAACAATTCTGCGGGCAACATGGCTTATATGTTTTATGGCTCCCTCGAGATTTAGGAGTGCTTTTGAAGTAATGATTTTTCGCGTCTTTTAAAATCGTGTACAGGTACGATTTCTAAATCCAAGCCCTTTCCTTTTTCAGGGGCTGAACTGTCTTTGTATCTGTATCTGGTGGTAGATGTGTTTCTGAGCATTAATAGCACAAGAAATCAACACGGTTTTGCTAATTGAGAGCTGATTTTCAGATTTCTTTTAGTTATTGAAAAGTTAACAACGGCAACAACAAAGCCGAAAAGCCCTAGTATATGTTACGACAGGATCGGAGGTCAGGGGATGTGGGTTCCAGCCTCCCCCCGAGTTGTTTCACCTTGATCATCGGGAGCAAGCTCTATTCTCCTCTCACTCCTGCCTCTCCAGCTGTAGAACAGAGACAAAGGTGATAGTCCTGTCACACCCCAGACATGCGAAGTCAATAAAATGTGTGGGAACATCTCCTGAGACTAAAAGGCTATATATATATTCGAATTAAATGCTGAGCCTAAGGTGTTTCTAGGTACTGTTCCTTCTGTGTAGATTCCTTATAAAAAAACCAAAAACTCCATCTCTGTAACAGATGACAGATTGCTCTGTTAGAAAGCAGTCAGTAAATATCCTTTGTCTTTCTCTCTCTCTTGGCATTATTCATCTTCACTTTCAGGCACTACAAAAATGGCCTGGCTTTCAATGACAGATGTCTCCTGAGTGGTCATTCTGTGTGTGTATTCCATGTCTTTGTCTTTGAACTGGTCCCCAGCGGTGGGGCAGAGTTTCCTCCATCGTGCTAGTGTCCCAGGGAAAGGTCACCTGGAGAACTGCTCCATGGAATGAAGTTTTAGAGCAGGGTCTTCCTGAGTCTGAGTTTCCCTGCATTATTTTAACCAGATGCTAATAGAAGTCAACAGGTGAATAACCTTTCCTCAAGCTTTGGAAAGTTTCTCAGGTAGAAGCTGTTCGGCGAGAAACATCATTCCCCAGCTCTTTCCAAGTCTTGTGATTTTTATCAGAATAGAATTATTTGCCTTAAGGATTTTTCTAAACCCATTACTTTCCTGTAAAAGACTTCTCAATTGAAATAATACGTTTCTCATTTTGTAGTTACTTTCATTGCTGGAGACTCAAAATACTTGAAAAATACTTGAAACTCCGATTCAAGGACCACTGTCAGCAGTGTAAAATTCGCATATGGTGATATACAGTGACTATTTTAATACCTTGCTGCCATATTAATAAAATCCAGAAGTAATAAGAAAAGATCCGGCATCTTAATAATATCACAGTGCTCTTTTAGAAATGCTGAATAATCACACTGGCTAGAATTGGAGAGGCGAGGGCATTCCATTATTTGAAGAGCATCATAGGATGCCTAATGACCTAGAGAAAGTATGACCATGCTTTCTGTCTTATCTGAAAGGTGCCCCTTCTGCAGATCGGCTTTGTGGGATGATGTTTCTTGAGGCCACATTTCTTCATCTACTTTTTCTTTCACTTACATGAAAGATGCTAGCTCTAGGGTATATCCCACATAATCACTGCTCACTGTTGAATCTCAGCTCCATTCCCCTAGATTGCAAAGCCCGTCTTTGAAGGATTGCAACCATATCTACTCACAGGTCTGCTTAATCCATCGGAACCGCCAACCTTGGTGGTGATCTGAAGGCTTATGTAGCCTTGTGCTTTGCATACCACTCTAGCTTGGCTGAAATACTAGCATCATTCAAACTACTTTGTGGAAGTTTAACACCTTTTATTTAAAACATTTTAAATTGTTTTGTGGTGGGTACATTTTTAGTCTTACCTGTAAAGTGAGAAAACTACATTGTATGTGAGAATAACAGCTGGGTAGCCTCAAGAGGGATTTCCATAAGGGTTCGCTTTACAGTTTTTAATTTTAATGAAGATTAAAAGGAAAAGCAAAAGAGACCTTTCTAGAACTGATATATTTTTACTTAGAAATAGTTGCTAAGTCCAAGATGGGGTTTTCTTTCCCCCTTCCATGGGAGAGGCTTCCTGGGTATTAATAACATTTAGGCAGATACAGTTATTTGATTCCTCAGACATAAGTGCCTAGAACTATCCATCTCAGTAGATGAGGGAAATTTCCTCCGGCTATAGCGAAAAACAGTTATTTGCTCAAGATTGTAATAGTTAATGGCAATTGTGTCATGGAAATGCCCTGAGTCCTTTACGTGTTTATTGTGCCTTTTAGCAAAGGCTTTCCATTCATCTTAATACTGTTGCTCAACTGGAACATGTTTTGCCCTGCTGACAAGATAATTGGTTGCTAGTGGGTCAAGAGAACATCTTAAAATTCCTCTGCAAGTTGTCTTTCAGCAGGTGGAGTGATAGCTGTGCAGAATGTACTCGCCATCTGATCCCGCCAGCTACCTGGAACCCAAATGGAATGTCTGTCAGCCTCCATTGCCTCATAGGGAGTGCAGTCGCCGCTCCCACAAATTAGTGCTCAAAGAGAAACCGTGACATGCACATCATGGAATATAGGCGTGTGGAATGGAATGGAAAAAAAAAAGTCTTTCAACCATTCCTGAGATCATATTTCTCTTTGTTACAATTCTTGAGGTATGTGAATTAGCAGCTATTGAGTTATAGAAAAATGGTCCTGTGAATGAGCCCGTTGCTGTGAAAGCTGGCTAACCCATGATGATAATTGCATGAGGTTTATTCAAGTTTTTCAGATCCCTTTCTTACCAATATTCTGCATTGGTGAGACAGCGGATCTTCCAGAAGGCTGTGGTCTACGGTGGTGTTTCCCTAACTGATTATTCTTCTTGGAACTCCAGTGTCTCACAAATTGTTAATAGTTGGTTCATGAAAAAAGGATTTTTCTGATTGTATTAATCAGGATTCTCTAAAGAAACAGAACTGTTAGGATGTGGATATAAATAGAGATTTATTATAAGGAATTGGCTTACGTGACTATGGAGGCTGATGAGTCCCAAATCTGTAGTGTGAGCCAGCAGGTGCAAGACCCAGGAGAGCCCGTGGTACAAATGAAGTCTGAAGGCATTGTGCTGGAAAATTCTCTCTTGGTTGGTTTTTGTGTTCTATTCGGGGCTCCAACTTGAATGAGGCCCACTCACGTTGTGGAGGGAATCTGCTTCAATCAAAATTTACTGATTTAAATATTACTCCCATCCAAAAACACCCTCTGAATTGAAAAATAAAATTAGCATCACAAATCCACCCTTTGTCAACATGGTACCTGTATGCGTCCCTTACAACCATACTTAACCACCAAATTAAGACAATAACAAGGTCATAATTCTACCCAACATGATACAAATATCCCACATACAAATGAATACACACCAACTCTTTCTCCAGATGATGCTGCAAAGTCTTTTGATGATGTCCACTCTTCTCGATACCCATTGCCTAAATACTATGACGTAAAGTTAACAAAACTTATGTACTGTGATATAAAGTCAATACAACTTGTGTTACAGGGAAAGGGAATAAGAGGGGGGAAGACAGAAATATTTGCTTAATGCACACACACTCTCACACCCCCCCCACACACAAACACACACACTTAATCAAAATACACACCTATTCAAAACAAAATAAGGAGGAAATACTTATGAAAATTGCAGTTAGTAGTTGGTGGTAGTTGGTGGTAGTTGGTGGTAGTTGGTGGTAGTTGGCATTCACAACCCCCCTCTTTCACCATCTATTCTGTATTCCCTTTGCCTTCAGCCAGCATCAACATCTGAGCCGCTCATGGTTTTTTTTCTTTCCTTGTGGGGTAACCCAAACCTTCATTCCTGAAGACTCTGGGCCATGAGTAGTCCTGCCTGGATTGGGTTGTTGTAGTTTTCCAGCGACCTGAATCACAGGGCATGGTAATCCCAAGAGGCATCCTGAGGGATCTCCTGTCTCAGGCATACTCTTCCTCAGCCTCTGCTGTGGAGTAGCAGCCCGATTTCCCCTTGGTGGTCAGGATCAATAACCCCAGCCAATGTGACTCCCTAGATTGCCTCTTGCTTTGGAAGCATGAGGAATCCAAAATGGCCGAGTAGCAGTCTTAACTTCTACTTCAGTGGAATCTGGGTTGTGTCTCCTGGTGGAAGCATTCTTCCCTTTGGAACTAAGACATGTAGGCCAGCAGACCTGGAGTGTAAGATCACGGGGACAGCAAGCAAAAGTTTTGCAAGTGGGTTCCTAGGGGTCACAGTAAGTAATGCCACCCACAACTATGAATCTGAGCTCTCAGAGACACAGTGCTGTATGTTGGAAACTGATTCAGAGCACATACAGTCCCCTGGAGAACCTGGTCCCAGCCCCTCAAAATATTGCCAACTGCACTGTGACTGAGTCTTCAGAAGGTGCATTCTGCCATTCCACTGAACCAGCTCTTTCAAGGGGACGGGGAGCAGGGGAAGACCAGTGAATTCCTGGAGCCTGGGCCCATTGTGGCACTTCATTTACCCTGAGGTACCTCTGGCACCAAATCTTTATTAGTCGGGGTTTTCCAGAGAAATACAAGTGATAGGTTTGTGTATACATACAGGGAGCAAGAGATTTTTAGAAGAAAATGGCTCATACAGTTATGGAGACTGACACGTCCAAAATCTGTGGGCTGGCAGGATTGAGATCCAGGAGGACAGATGATACAGTCCCAGTCTGAAGACTGGAGACTAAGGGAAGCCAGTGGTGCATATGGAGTGTGAAGGCACTCTGCCGGAGAAGTCCATCATGCTCAATGAGCCCAGTTGTTTTGTTCTAGTCAGGCCTTCAACTGATTGGGTGAGGCCCATCCACATTATGGAGGGCAATCTGCTTTCCTCAGTGTTCACCAGTTTAAATGTTAATCTCATCCAAAAATACCTTCCAAGTTAACCATCAAACTGGCAAAAAAATTAAGAAAACCAAAAAAGCGAGGGGAGGGAGGAACACTGCATGTTATAGTCCCCTTACTGAGGGAGAATCATAACACACATGATCATAAATTTTTTCCCCCAAATATGTTTATTTTATTTTTTCAGTATTACAAGATTAATTGTTCATGCACCACACCCAGGGCTCCATGCAATACATGCCCTCCTCAATACCCACCACCAGGCTCACCCAACCCCCACCCCTCCCCCCCAAAACCCTCAGTTTGTTTGCTCAGAGTCCATAGTCTCTCATGGTTCATCTCCCCCTCTGATTTCCCCCCATTCCCCCCCTTCCTTTTCACAATGCCCTCCATGATCATAAATGTTAATGAATGTTAAAATCAGGCCCTGAGAAGTCCTGCAGTGAAGATGACTTTTCATGTTCATATAACTTATTGTTCCTAAAATTGTTTGTTCATGGGAAACCATCCCCCCCGTTTTTGTTCTGTGAAAACTTGCTGCCATTTTGCTGTATACCTGTGTTTAGAGAAACATAGATGAAAGGCTAGTCTATGGACTGGCATCTATTAAAGCAACTGGCTCATTTGGGGATTAAATTGATGATAGCAACTTCATTAACAGGCTTCATTATCTGAATCTAGTAACCTAAGTGGGTATTTATGCATTTGATTTGTTAGATGCTTACTGTCAGCTCTGTTGGCTAAAGCATGGTGCCAATGAAGTGTAATTGAAGTATAGGTATTGTGTGCTGCCAAACTCATTGAGATTGGGGTAGGGGGCCCCCCTGGCTGGTTTTGCCTCACTTCCTGGTGAAAAGTCTGGTTGAGCAAAAGACAGTAGCAGAGAGAGCAGGATGGCTGGCACCAACTCAGGGTATAAAGAGGGTCCCCTGCCCAATTCCACACACGACTGATAAGATGTGAAACACCAGGTGCACTTCCAATTATCATTAGCTTTGACACAAAACCACCATCGGAGAAGGGCACAAAAAGAAAGGGAATCTACGGTCAAAGAAAATAGCTGAGCCATTACTTTTCTCCACTTGTAGGTTCACAGGCTTATGATACCTCTTTTAACCCAAGGAAATAAGGAAGCAATCTTTCCTAAGATACCATGGTTCCCTGTGGCCTTTCTGGAGACGTCCACACAACCCAGAGGCAGGGGTGTCTTTGCAAAGCTGTGGCCATCTTGGTGACAACTTTGTCCCCTCCTTTCCTGCTTCTTTTCCCTTCTCCCTTCACTCCTGCAACCCCTGTAACTGGTAAGATTTGCCTCAGGGCTCTGTTTTTTAGGGAAGTCGGAGAAGACAATGCCAGTCTAGTAAAATAGAAGTCATTGTGGTTCATTCGGGATTTTTTTTTTCCACAAAAAGGAAACCAGAATAAATCATGGGAATGGAATTATAACCTTCATCAGACAGAGGAAAAGCCTTCAAGTCAGTTGCTGCCCAAGTCAGTTGCTGCACTTGGAGAGAATGAAAACGAGTGCCTATGTCTGGGGCTTCCCTCGCCCCCACCCCCGGAGAGACACAGGCTGGCTGTGTGTTCGGCTCTGGGCTGGGTCAGGTGGTGCTGTCTTCACAGCAGCCCCTCCAGCGGAGCGCTCCCCACACCATCTGCCCTGACCAGCGCCCCACGCTCTGCCCTCGCTAGGGTGTCTGGACATTTGTAATTGTCCAGCGACAGCTCTAGCCGGAGTGAACTGCCCATCTCCTGTCTCCTCCGTTCGCATTATCTCCCCAGGAGCCAAGGATTGTTGTTTGGGAAGGCTCCCATGACAGAACTTTATGGGCTTGGCATGGGCTGCTCTACCCTCCTTTCCCCCATAAACTCTGTAATTTTAGTGCCTGAGTTTTGAGAATGTGAGGTGTGTTCTGCTATGCATATGTCGCAATCGAGCAGAAATGTCGGTATCTCTTTTCAAAGTAGGCACAAAATAAGGACTTGTTGAATGAGTAAATCCATTACAAATATTTCTAGGGGCGTGGAGAGTGACTTCTTCACAGAAGAGTAAGACTGTATTTTTGACTTTCTGTTTCTGTCAGGGACTATGTAAAGCTCTCACATTGCAGCTAGTTAGGGAAGACAGACTTTCCCCCGTGGCAATGAACGCATCGCTGGCTAATGCCGTAAGCATACTATGCTGAGTATCTTTTTTTTGCAATCTCCTGAATACACTCTTCTTCTCCCTTCTCCTTCATGTTCTGTGCCCTGAGAGGCTGGACTTGCTGGGCTGTATCAGTTGTGACTCTTGCCGTCTGGTCTCCTGTTGGGTCCAGCCAATGGGATGCAATGGAGGGAATGAGGTGCTTACACCTTGGTACTTTCTGTGTGTGTATGTGTGCCATTTACTTCCTGCTGTGATCTGTTGGCTAAACAACTTTCTCTGAAGGTTTGTGTATTTTTCAGCCTTTGGTGGGTAAATGAGTGATGCAATTTATTAACTCTTATTATATTCATCCTCGACTAATTAGAAATTCACAAGAAATGGAGGGGGGGATATTTCACTGTCTTCAAATAGAAGTGAAGGTTATCTCTTCCTTGGCAAATGTGTATCTAAATAAGTGACACAATAAAATACATTTGAAAAAGTGCCATTTAAAACTTAATTCCATCTGTTTTTAATCACTCAGAAGATACTTTAGTAGACAACAGGGTATCAAGAGCCATGGGTTATGAGTAACAATTATAATTGTACTAAAGATATATGGAAAGTCTGCTTAATAGAAACCAGAAAGCAGAATTTTCTACACTTTGGGTCTAATAATCCTGTGTGTGTTTACTATAAAAATTCTCTGTGAACAATGTGAAGTAACTAGTAAAACAGAGACCCAGAAAATGACCCCATGATAGGTTTTATATTTTTGAAATAAAGTCAGAAATATTTGTTGATTGTCTCCAGTGTTCCAGACACTACTATGATGGGTTTATCTATTTTCTTTCATCCTCAGGGGAACTCAACAAAAAAAATTTTTTTTTTTTTTAAATCTCTGAGAAGTTAAGTAACCAGCCCAAGATCACATCCCCGGTGAGGGGCAAAGCCTGATTAAAGGCCAAGTCTGTTTGATTTCAAAGTTACTCTTTCACTAGACCAACTGCCAGTCGGAGGATTGTCGAATGGGAATCCAAGAATTCACACGTTGGCTTTTCTGAGCTTTCGTGGTTTTGAGAGACTTGGAAGAGGTTAATCCCAGCTGGCAATGACAGCTAGTACTTCTCTTTTTGTTTCTTCCTTCCAGATGGGACTGATTCTTATGATTCAGGCATCGCTGTGAGTCTTCACCCACTGCAATGGCATAATGTGCCCACATTAGTCTGCAGGGCTATCCTTCATGGTAATGGCTGGCAGTCCCTACGCTGGGGAGATCCTAAGATTGAACTTTTTACCTGTGGAAATGGTAGGAAGTCATTCTTTCACACAGTCACTTACAGTGCTGTGCATTGAATCATAGAGTTTTAGAGCTGGAGGAGAATACTTATAATGAAAACAATAATTTTTACTTACTCCTGAAGACCTGTCTCAAAATAGCAGACTATACTCGGCAGGCAAAGAAAGGCAATCTTTATTTTTCACATCCCATAAGCAAGGCAACAGGCTCTGCGTGAGAAGGTAAAATAAAGCCTTCTTTGTCAATATTTTATGTTCCTCAGACTTATATCCAAACATATGTTAAACCCTGAAGGGTGACCCGGAGTTGGAAAGTTCATTCGGGCTGGTCTGGTGGACACGGCTGGAGTGGCAAAGGAGGAAGATGGCTCGCCGGACTGACGTGCGTGGGTGGGTGTCCACGTGTCTTTGACTTGGAGCCTGATGTCAGACGAGCTAGTGAAGCAGTAAAAAGGAGTTTTTAAGAGAGTTCTTCAGAGGGAAAGCTCTGGAGGAGGCAACCCCAGGAGCTGCCTGGGACAGGGGAAGGTGTGAGCATCTCCCAACCCAGGACTTGCTGGGTGCCCATGATGTTAAACCAGGGGAAACCAGGGTCAAGTTTGTGTTGCTTAAAGCAACAGTCAGCATCGTCAACCAGACTCTTGTGAGATCCCACTCAAGAGAATTCTACAGACATGTGGCTTCCATGCAGGCTGATTTTGAAATATTCCTCCTTTCTGATTACATCATTCTTATGTTTAAAATACTTAGGGATTTGCTCTGCTGAGCAGTGTGCGGGCCATGGCAGTGGGACATGAAGGATAAAGTAATTCACAGTCTCTCAATATTTGCTCTGTGTTTGACTCCGGCTCCTAGAATAGTGCCTGGAGTATTTGGTGCTTGCTGAATGCTTATTAAACGGATGGATAGATGGAGGGAGGGAAGAAGAGAGGGATGAAATAATGAATAAACTTTCTGCCTGATGAAGGAGGGCAGGGAGGAGCTCGAATGAGCTCCACCCAGTGTCCTCCATTGGCGGCTGGGGCCAAATGTGAGCCCCAGGACAGTTGGCTGAGAGACCACAGCTGGGTGTGTGAATGACCAGGTTCTGTTCAAGCTCCTGCAAACTCGTCCTACTCCTTCTGCCCCCAGTGGGCATTAGCACTTGGTCTCCACATGCCCCTCCGGCCCCCTCACCACCCCCAACCACAGGACCCACGGGGCCTTCAGGACAAAAAGAGCAAATCCCGGCATATCCACTTTTCACTACCTTGGGTCAGAGTGGCTCCTGGAGCATTCACAAAAATCACACGTGGCATCCATCTGGAGCTGGGGGCGGAGGAGGGAGCTTGGCACCACAAGGCTGAGAGGGTTTTAGTCATGCAGGTGAGAGCTGATGAAGGCTTGCAAGCAAACACAGGTGGTGAGAATGGCCTGGAGGTGATGTATTCTGGAAATACTTGTAGGGAGGATCATCAGCGCTTATTGGACTCATCGTATCCTGCCCTGAGGCCTTAGATGTCCCCAAATAAAGTGAGTTTATAGTTTCCAGCTGAGAATGTTGGATAGACACCAGCTATTGCTAGGAACTGGTTTTTTTAGAATGGCCACTATATTCATTGGTTTTGAATTTCTGAGTACCATCTGTTTGGTTCTATGATGTGTTTCATTCCATACTTAATAGAGACCTATTGAAATGGCATTTAATTCAGAATTTTTGCACCTATGAAGTCACTGTACCTTTTCTCTTTTCTTGTCATCCTAGCATTTTATCCCCGCACCCCCACTTTCTTCTTAGCCATGACTGGCTCTGTATTGCAAGAACGCCATACCCTATAACTTTGATTCTAACCCTAGGAAGGAAAACCTTTAAAACTCACAGGCACCCTTCAAATACATTCATGATTCCCTTGTCCCTGATGCATAGGGTTGCAGGAGATGGAGGCTCTAGCAGAGAAAGGGTATATCTGGTGTCAGGGACCCAAGTCATTTTAATTAATCAATTAATTAATTTTAAAAAATTAAAAAATTTAAAAAATTTTTAAAAATTTTTTAATTAATTAATTAATTAATTAGATTTGCTTATCTATTTTGGACAGACAGAGAAAGATGGCGCTGTGGGGAGGGGCAGAGGGAGAAAGAGCGAGAGTTAAGCAGACTACCCGCTGAGCGCAGAGCCTGACCTGGGGCTCAAACTTACAACCCTGACATCATGACCTGAGCGGAAATCAGGAGTCTGTCTGTAGCACCATGCCACCCAGGCACCCTCCAAGTCGTTTTCAAGGCAGAGTCTTACTGGTTCCTTTGCTCCGCCCATGAATTCCCTAGTTCTTCCCTGGAACTTTGCTGCTTCCTTCCCCAGCAGTTCGCTGCGACCACTAGTGAGTGATGCCTGCCTGCCAGCCGTTGTCTGCTGGTACCAGGAAGGCTGCTTAGAAGGGCGGAGGGCAGACCGTGGTCATGGTCAGACCCCTACGAGGATCCACTCTGTGCCATGCTCTGCGGACTCGCCTTCTTGCTCTTACCAGTCTTCTGCACTCGGTTCCTACCTTCTCTGATCGCCTCTCTGCTTAGCCTGGACATTGGTCCTCAGCGTCACCCAAGTGCAGACCTATCGCTTTGCTGCCCTGCCCTGGGATGCTGTGCCAACCTGAAGCCTTCCTTGTGCTCTCTGATTTGATGTTGGGACCCAGGCTTTCATCTTGCCGTTGTCCTTTCCCTGTTGGTCCTGTCCTGCTATGTTTCATGTCTCTCGGTGGTAGTGAGGCCATTGGCCTGGCTGTCTCCACTTGAGACTTTCTGGCTGAAAGAAGTTGTGTCCTAGTTCCCAGTACTGTTATTTAGGTCACCCCTCCTGGGCACCTTTCAGCCAGTCCACCTTGCGACCCAAGATTTCTAAGTGGTACCTCCGCAATTATTCATCAGATTTTTTTTTTAAAGATTTTATTTATCTATTTGACAGAGAGAGATCGCAAGTAGGCAGAGAGGCAGGCAGAGAGAGAGGGGGAAGCAGGCTTCCTGCTGAGCAGAGAGCCCGATGCGGGGCTCGATCCCAGGACCCTGAGACCACAACCCAAGCCACAGGCAGAGCCTTTAACCCACTGAGCTTTAACCCAGGTGCCCCTATTCATCAGATTTTGAAAATTCAACTCCTTATCCAGAAATTTCATTCAATGACCCTATCTGGTTTGATGACACCTTTTAGACTTAACCTGTGCTCATCGGTCTATGTTTCAGGAGGAATCTGCTTACTGGGTACTTTCTGTTTTCTCTCTTGGAAGGCAGAAGTTACTTTTCTGCTTATGTCCTTTCTAATGTAACTAATGCCACCAGATATACTGTAAGGCAACCAAGAATAAGTTCAGAGAAAGTTGATTCTGTTGATGGTTATGGAAAGGTTATTTCTTTGTGAAACGGAAGTAATATAAGGAAAAATATTAATGTGCTTTCTCTTCTGCACTTTTGAATATGTTGTCTTATTCCCGACTATATCGAGGTATCGTCTGCCTCATGGGTGTGGCACTGTGGTAAGGAATGGGGGATTTGCTGTTGATTACAAATCTGATGTCAAGGGAGATTAAAAAATTGATGCTCAGATTCTGGCATTTGAAATAGGCTCTTGCTACTAAACAATAAGCCTGAAAGCCCCATTTTGCTGAGAGAAGATGCCCAAATTAGCACATCAAGGTCCGAACCCCAGCCCTTCTGTTCCTGAGGTTATGGGGAAAAGAGGGAAGGCAAGGCCCAGAAAAGGGAAGGAATAAGACATGTAGTCTCTTCTCACCCTTTAGCTTTATTGAGGAATAATTGACAGTTAAAAATTCTATATATTTAAGGTATATATATATAGTTGGTTATTTGATATGTGTGTGTATTGTGAAACGATCACCACAATCAAGGTAATTTTTTTCTTTATTCCTTGGTGGAAACACTTAAGAGTTACCCTCTCAGCAAATTTCAAGTATGCAATACAGGATTTCTAACTGGTCACATCGCTGTATATTCTGTCTCCAGAACTTCTTCGTCTCGCATAACTAAAACTTGATACGCCTTGACCCACACCTCCACATTTCTCCCTCCTCCCCAACACCCGGCAACCGCCATTTTACTCCCTAACTATTTTGGATTTCACATGTAAGTGAGATAATGCACTGTTTGTCTTTCTGTGCCTGGCTTATTTCACTTAGCACGTGAAATAAGGTTCAGCTATGTTGTTGCAAATGGCAGCATTTTCTCCCTCTTTTTTTTAAAGACTGAATAATATTCCATGTACATATATAGCACATTTTTTAATCCATTTAGCTGCTGATGGACATTTGGGTTGTTTCCATGTCTTGGCTGTTATGAAGAATGCTGCAGTACACATGGGGGTGCAGACATGTCTTTGGGACAGTGATATCATCTCTTTCAAATACATGCTCAGAAGTGGGATTGCTGAATCATACAGTAGCTCTATTTTTAATTTTCTGGAGCCTCCATACTGTTTACCATAATGAGTGCACCAGATTATATTCCCACTAACAGTGCACAAGGGTTCCCTTTGCTCCACATCATCCTGATCACATCTTTCTGAGAGAGAATCCAGAGAAAGGAGGGGCATCTTGTAAGTGGAGGTGATGCTGAGAGTGTGAGGCTTGGGTTCCAGTTTTATGTTCAGAGTTCTGGGAGGAGACTGTCTTGCAGGTTGCTGCCTCGTGAACCCTGGGACAGTCTCCTCAAAGCGTGCTAGGAAACAATGGAGTGTGCCAGCTACATTTGCCTGAGTGGCCCTTGCTTCTGATTTTCAGAGGTTAGTAAATAACGTTACCTGCTTATTGTCAAACTCTCCTTGGTCTCCAGCAGTTACCTTACACCCCAAAGGTCTGAGTTATTTTTCACCAATATCTGAGATAATTCCAGATTTTTGAAAGGTTACATACATCTAAGCTTTCACTTAATTCTTTTTGACTTTTTTGGGTGTGATTCTTACTGTTTGACAGTCGATGAAGACCATATTTTCTATTTTAGTGTGCCAAGAGCTTTAAATCATGCCAACTAAGTGAGATAAAATATTGCTTAGCTGAGTTAACTCTGATGACAGCTTATAAATCACTTCCTATCATTTTAACCACAGGAAGGAGATGTTGTTAGCCAGTTATACGTGCTTTAAATGTCTGACTGTGGCTTCTATTACAAACAAAAATTGTGAAACACACTCATCCACCAGCATAAACTTTCAACTATTTAAAAACAGACACATAATAAAACTTTTTTCTTAAGCTTAAGTTTAAAACCAGGTGTGAAGGCAGAGAGGTTTGCTAATGTTGAACACAGGTCTTCAGTACACATGGACAATTTGCAGTGTATATTGGATAAGACTGATTTTTAAAGCAAAAATGTTTATTTCCTCTCTGCAGAGAGTAGACACAGCATTACCTGAGAATCTGCCCAATGCACTCTTTACTGTATTAGTCATTTGACCCTGGATGGAAGTCAGGATGCCCTTCACACTGTCAAGAGACTTAACTAAAGGGAAATTAAGGTTCAGGGAAAGCTAATGGCCTGGAGAGAGTGGTCGGATCCCCTTTGTAATAACAGGGCTTAATTACCGCCTTTGCCTTTGGAATGTTTTTCTACTATTACATCTCCTCTCTGAGGATGGCAGAGAAGGTGGGATAAAGGCAGCTGTGGCGAGAGGTTTGTGTGAGAGAGTGTCCTCCACCACCCACACGTCTTTAACCAGTGTGGGCTGAGTTCCGGCTGGCCAGCCACTCTCAACCTCCAGCCTGACTCACCCTGTGCTGGTAGCCTCGTCATATCCCCTGTCTCTGCTTTGTGCATCCCACAGGCAGCGCTGCCCCCACTCCTGCCCAGCTCATCAGTATTGGGCAGGAGCCACAGTCCTGTGGATCTTCAGGTGCTAGGAATTAGAAGAGAACATGGCAGCCATATCTTCCCTCTTTCTTTTACTGATGATGGAGTTGACCCAAGGAGATGGACTGTCATGCGGTCACATCCTATGCAGGGACACACATCTTACCCTCCAGATCTGTGTCCTTTCGATCCCCTGGGATCACGCAGCTACTTAGCTACAATTCCCCCTAGTGGAGACTCACCCCTTTGGAATTACTGGAGTCCCATTCAAGTCAGTTACTCTTGGGAGAAGTGCAGCGTTGACCAACCCGAGTGCAAACTGTCAGATAGCTATCTTGTTAGGGAAGATGTCTGTAAGTCAGGGTACTGGGGATATAGGACTCTTGTTGAACAACAGATGAACTTGAGATGACAAGATTTTTTTCTGGGGCATGAGACACTGGCCTGGGGCCCTGCAGTAAGAGTAAAGATCAAGCCCTTTGTCTATGTCACCATTTCTTCTGTGGCCGTCCTCTCTCCAAATCTGCCCTAACACTAGTACCCACCTCCAGCTTTTACCACCTGAAATGCTGTTCTGTGCATCTTTAGATCATTGAGGGGGTACGAGTATGCCTGACTGCATTCAGCTTTGAGCTTCTTGGCTGAGAGCTGCTCCACAGAGACAAAATATTATTATTGGTACTTCTGGGCCATTAAGACTTTTGGCTGTATTATCAGCTGCTGAACCCCTTTTTAGCCTCTCTTGTTCTGCAATATTTTCATTACCTGAATGAAGGAAAATGGACTTCTAATTCTAGATAATATCAAATTTCTGACAATTCCATCAGGATTTAGGTGGAAATAAATGTCTTTATAAGCAGTTTAAATTCTGAATGGGCCTAAGTGACTTCCTCATATTTTTTCTGTACCTAGAAAAATCAGAAAATAAGCTACATATTTACCTTCTTCTCCTGGAGCTTTCCAAAGAAAACTCTACACGTGTAGGCCATCGGGTACCGGTAGCGGTCTGAAATCAGAGGCTTTGGAGAAATAAAGCCATTATTGTGAGAATTAGGTGCTATGTTTTCATTGAAAGTTGTAAGCGGACTTTGGCTGGAGGCAACTTCTGAGCTCCCTTTCAGCAAAGCCATTCACTGCCGATTTCTCGTGCTGGGAAGACTGAGATTCTGAGTGAATCTTCATTCAGTTACTTTCAAAGTTGCCTATTGGATTCCAGAAGATGCCATAGGTTATTCTGTTGAAGGAACGACTAACCATGCCTTTTTTTTTTTTTTTGGTCCTCTAAATTGTATTTAAAAATTAGATGTAAGAAGACTTGTTCAACACACATGACATTCCATCCATCAAAACACAGAGGCCAACTTTTGTTGGTTTACTGTCAAACTAACTTGAGTGTTCTCTTTGACGATCACTGATTTAGGTTATGTATCCTACCTCTCAATTTCAATCTATATCAGTCATGCTTTTCTGTGCATTTAGGGCACTAAACCGTCATGTTATGCAAACTCACTTCCCAAGATCTATAGCAGATAGAGGAAGTTTAAACAGAAAAATGAGATGCTGTGGTACTCAGAGTATGTCTAGTATAAATGACCTGAAACAGGAATACTTTGAAGAGAATATTAATAATCACAATCTTTGGTTTCTATAAAAATTATTCAAGATAAACTAAACATTTTGAAGTACCCTAACTTGTGATCTCCTGAATATTGTAACAGCATCTGTTAATCTCTCTCTCTTTTTGCTACAGTGTACTTGTAAAAAATCAGGTTTTTCATATTCTAACACTTCAGGAAAAACAAAATATGAGCATGTGGAGTTTTACAGAGTTGTTGGCATCCTGGGATTTAGTATAATGAAATGAATTAAAATTCAGACTCCGGCTACTTACTTCCTCTTGGAGCGAGTGCTTTGACCTCACTAAGCTTTTGTTTCCTCCTTTATAGAATGAAATACCAGTGGCAGATTGCTCAAAGTGTTGTCCTGAAGGTCCAGTGTGGTATGTTCAGTGCAGGGTCTGCTGCGTACTAGTGGCCGGTGCACATGGATCCTTTTATTAGTCATTCTCCATGCTGACCCTTGTGTCAGGATTGGATTTAATGACATCAGTCTTCCTTTTAGCAGCGTATTATAAAATTAAAAATTTTTATTTCCCAATTTCTTTTTTGTTCCATTAAAAAGCTGACGGATCCCAATTAAGTGTGGGATCATTTCTTACAGTGACTCACGTTAGTATTTTATCTTAACTCCTGTTAGGATTTAGGAGTGTTTTTTGGATAAATGGGAAGTGGTCAGAGAAGCTATCATTTATCTCTGTGAAGATCTAAAAATCACTAAATACAATAATAAGAGATTGAAAATAACTTTTCTATGCCCTTATATACCATGCTCAATTTAAACAGTCCCCTATACTTGGACACTTAAATGGATTTTTTTGTTTTTGATATTTTAAATAGTGGAATATTGGTAGAAGACAGAATTTAAAAACGATATGGGTTGAAAATCCTTTCTAACTGACTAGAAGATAGACCCTTAGATTTAAAGACATAATAAGTGTGACTCATACATTGCCAGGAAGAACGTAAGACAGTTCAGCCACTGTGAAAAATAGTGTGGTGGCTCCTCAGTAAGTTAAACATAGAATTACCATATGACCCAGTGAATCTGCGCCTAGGCATATACTCCTCGAGATTGGAAACAGATGTTCAAACAAAAACTGGTACGCAAATGTTCATAACAGCCCTACGCATGATAGTCGAAAGGTGGAAAAAGCCCCATGTTCATAAAGGATCACGATTTGTGATGTATTCACACAATGGACTATTATTCAGCCATAAAAAGGAATGAAGTGCCGATACATGCTACAACCTAGATGCACCTTGAAAACATGTTATGTGAAAGAAGCCCGACCCCAAAGCTCATATAATGTGTGATTCCATTTATACAAAACATCCCAAAGAGATTAATCGATGGAGACAGAAAACAGGTCAGTGGTTGCCCAGGGGCTGAGGGGAGGCCGAGGGAGTATGATTACTTCGTGAGTTGGGGGTTTCCTTTTGTGGTGATGAAGATGTTCGGGAACTTGGGAGTGGCAATGGTGCATGACCTTGTGAATGTGCCAAAGGACACTGAACTGCCCAGTTGGAAATGGTAAATTTTTATCTTCTGTGTATTTATCACAATCAAAATCCAGAAAATTGCCCCATTGTGTCCCCAGGACACCAGTGTGTGGAAAATCTTTAACTGGAGATGTGCTTCCAAATAATTGCTCTTTGATCCAGTGGCCAACTCACCTAAATTGCTTTTTGGCCAAATTATTTCCTATTAAACCACAAGGGGCCCTTTTCCAGCGAAATGGGTTAGGCATTTTTGCTCCAACCACCTGAACTGGACTTGATCTTATCAATCAAGATAAGAAATTTGTGTTTGAGAAGCTGTGGGGGCACCCAGTGCCCCCTGCTGAGCACACCCAATACACACTTCTTCTTCTTCCCATTCCCTCTCTTCATGTTCTCTGTTCTCCCCTCCCTCTTTGCCTTTTCATTTAATTCTTGCTTATTATTCAACTCTCCAGGAACAGGGAAGAACATTCTCTTGGTGGCACTGGGAGTTTGGTTTGGTTTACGGTCTTGCTTCTTTGTTTTACTGACACGATCTAGTCCTTAAAAACACTCTTGATATCCTGAGCTCTGATTAGTAATCTTCCAGGTTTGCATTCATGCCAGTATGTGTGTGGTAAACATAACTTTCTTCTGAAAACGACAGCAAGGAGTTGCCATGATTTGTTGTCTATTTTTGGTCAATTCTTTTGATAATTTGTTGTCAGATAGCTTTAAAAGAGATCACATTGTCCCTGAAAGTAATTTTTTAAAGAGCCAGCATGATTGATATTTAATGTGAGAGAATATGAGTACTAGGAATGTTGGACTATAATTTAAGAAATGTATTCTTTTTTTTTTTTTTTAAGATTTTATTTATTTATTTGATAGAGAGAGATCACAAGCAGGCAGAGAGAGAAGGGGAAGCAGGCTCCCTGCTGAGCAGAGAGCCCTATTCGGGGCTCGATCCCAGGACCCTGAGATCATGACCTGAGCCGAAGGCAGAGGCTTTAACCCACTGAGCCACCCAGGCACCCCAAGAAATGTATTTTTATTTACCAACAAAGTATTGACCTCTAAAAATTGAAGTGCAAGTTATAAACCACATAATTAACCATTTTAAAATGCATAATTCAGTGGCATTTAAAATATTCACAGTGTCATGCAACCATTGTGGCTGTCAAGTTCCCAAACATTTCCATCACCTCAAATGGAAACCTCTACTCACTAGGTAGTCATACTCCCTCTGCTTCCCCTTAGCCCCTGGGCAACTACCAATCTGCTTTCCGTCTCAATAGATTGACCTATCTGGGATATTTCATACAAATGGAATCATATAATATATGAACTTTTTCATCTAACTTCTTTTCATAGCAAGTTTTTATAAGATTCATCTACATAATAGCATGTATCAGCGCTTCATTCCTTTCTATGGCCAAATCATAGTCCGTTGTATGGATATACCACAATTTATGTATCCATTCATCCAGTTAAAGGACATTTGGATTGTTTCACGTTTTGGCTCTTGTGAACAGTGCTGCTTAAGAACATTCATGAATAAGTTTGTGTTTGAATATCTATTTTCAGTACCTTTGGGTAGGTACCTAGGAGTGGAATTGCTGGATCGTATGGTAATTTTGTATTTAACTTACTGAAGAACCCCCAAACTGTTTTTCACCGTGGCTGCTGCATGACAAATTCCCATCAGTAACGTATGAGAGTGTCTATTTCTCCAAATCCTTGCCAGCAGTGATTATTTTTCATTTGCTTCATGATAGCCATCCTGGTAGGCGTGAACTAGTATCTCTTTGTGGTTTGATTTGTATTTCCTTTCCCTTTCTCTCTCTCTCTTTCTTCCCTCCCTCCCTCCCATCCTTCCTTCCTTCCTTCAAATCACACCCCACATCTCCAAGAACACTGAAAAAGATCTGCAGCTCTTTCTTGGTGCAGGAGGAACATCTTTTTAATCTTATGGTTGAAGTTAAGGATTTTCCATTGAATTTCTTTTGGCAGTTAGTCACTCCATTAGTCTTTCTTGATAGGACCTTTTGTTATTGTGCTGTGGTTTCACCTGCTTTCTGCACTTACAACATAAAGGGTCATTTCTGATTTGTATTTTTTGTATTTATTTATTTATTATTTATTTATTTTTGTATTTCTGATTTGTATTTTTTTAGTCACCAGTGATGTTGAAAATAGATTCATATGCTTGTTGGCCATTTGTACATCTTGTTTGGAGAAAGGTCTATGTGAGTTCTTCACCCAGTTTTTAACTGATTTGTTCCTTTTGTTGTTGAGTTGTAACAGCTGTATGTATTCTGGATTCTAAACCTTTATGAGATACATGATTTGTAAATATTTTCTACCATTCAGATTGTCTTTTTTACTTTGTTGATAATTTCCTTTGATGCACAAGATGTTCTAATGTTTATGAAGTCCATTTAATCTTTTTTTTTTCTTTTGTTGCTCATTTTTTGGTGTCAAATCCAAGAATCTATTGTGGAAACTAGAGGTCATGAAAATTTATGCTTGTATTTTCTTCCAATAGTCTTTTATTTTTAGCTCTTATGTTTAGGTCATTGATCCACTTTGAGATAATTTTTGACTATGGAGTGAGGTAGGGGTCCAAGTTTTTCTTTGTGTTATGTTTATACATTTTTTCCCCCAGAGCCATTTGTTGAAGATACAATTCTTCCCCCATTGAATGATCTTATCACCCTTGTAAAAAGCAATTAGTTAGAAATGTTTGGGTTTATTTCTGGACTATCAATTCTATTCCATTGATCCATATGTCTATCATTATGCCAATGATATATTGTTTTATTTACTTTTGCTTTGTAGTTAGCTATGAAATCAGGAACTGTGAGTCTTCCAATTCTTTTTTTTTCTTTCTCAGTATTGTTTTGTTTATTCAGAGTCACTTGCAATTCCATGTAGATTTGGAGATAGCTTTTCCATCTTTCCAAAGAAGGTCATTGGAATTTTAATAGGGGTTGCATTTATTTGTAGATTGCATCAGGGTATACTCCCATCTTAACAATATTAAGTCTTCCTATTTTTTCATTTATTTAAGTTTTATTTAATTTCATTTCAGTAATGTTTTATAGTTTACAGTGCATAAATCTTTCACCTCTGTAGTTAACTTTATTGCTAGATTTTTATTCTTTTTGATACTCTTGTGGTATAACTGTTTTCTTGATTTCCTTTTTGGATTGTTCATGGCTGATGTATAAAGACACAAATGACTTTTCCTTGGTTTTGCATGCTGCAACTTTGCTGAATTTGTTTATTAAGTCTTGTAGTTTTTGGTAGATTCTTTGGAATTTTCTGTATATAGAATCATGCCATCTGCGAATAAATATAGTTTTAATTCTTCCTTTCCAATTTGGATGTCTTTTACTATCATTTTTTCTTGCCAAATTACTCTGGCTAGGAATTCTAGTATAATATTGAATAACAGTGGTGAAAATGGGAACAAGAAAAGGTTGCTTATTTTCATCACTGCTATTCAACATTCTATTGAAAGTAATGGATTTTGCAGCACAGTTTTCATTTATTTCAATCCACAAACTAAAGCCAGTGGTTTAATAATGCCCCACTTTTCTGAGGTTGGGTGTTTGGGTAAATTTATTATCTAGCTTATATTTAAGAACATAGAAATATCGGAACAGTCCTGTGAAGAGAAAGACGATAATAATCACAACACTGTATGTCTTACTTGACTAAGACTGCTTTCTGATAAGACCTCATTGACTAAGAATCATATCCAAAATTAAGCTTACTGATTTAGTAAGTTTAGTATTTTCCTCAGAAAACTGTGGTTCTAAGTTATAACATTGGATAATTTACTCTACCAGTAAATATTTAGACTAATGAACAATTAGTCATTTCCTAAGCAACTAAATCTTGGGGGACCACATAATTTATCGTCCAACCAGGACCCTTTAGAGAAAGGAATGTGCTGTTAATCATGCCAGGAAAAGAAGCATAAACCAGTACTGCCTTGGGCAAACTGAGATGGCGGGTTGTTCTTACTAAACCATTGAGGTTTTTTTTCCCCCCCAAATATGTTTATTTTATTTTTTCAGTGTTACAAGATTAATTGTTCATGCACCACACCCAGTGCTCCATGCAGTATGTGCCCTCCTCAATACCCACCATCAGGCTTGCCCAACCCCTCCAGAACCCTCAGTTTGTTGCTCAGAGTTCACAGTCTCTCATGGTTCATCGCCCCCTCTGATTTCCCCCCATTCCCCCTTCCCTTCCTTC
>CM053607.1:8427548-8452741 GCA_028646535.1 Procyon lotor
TGGCGATTGTGGCCATTGCTGCTATGAACATTGGGGTACATGTGGCCCTTCTTTGTACTGCATCTGCTTCTTTGGGGTAAATACCCAGTAGTGCAATTGCAGGGTCATAGGGTAGCTCTATTTCTCATTGTTATCACTGATTTATCATGGAAAAAATTAGTAAAAAGGGAAATTTGTTTCTCAAAGTTTTAAGACAGATTTTCAAAGAGAGGAAAATGAGGTGAGAGTCTACTGTTATGGCGGTGGTTGCTTTTTCCTGTATGGCTTTCTAGATGGGCTTATTCTGGTCATGCGAGGCTAGACTGCAGTCAACTCAAATCAGTTTGATACTGAATGTGGCTAAGACTGAGCTTCCTGAAGGGTTTAGGTCCATTCAAAGGCCAGAGTGAAGAATTGCTGGCTTCAGCCAAGATCTTTGGGGCCATTCTTATGCCCCGCTCAGTCTTTATACCAAAACAAGGCAGCCTGGGACCACTTCAGCTTTACGAGGGCCTGCAGGATGTGGAAAAGCCTAGAATTTGGCTGTAATCCCTGGACTTGTTTCTGGGGATTAGTAAAAACTGAGCAAGATAATTTCCTCATGAGGCATAATTTTACTCCCTGGCATTTTGTTGATAAGTAAATTTCACAGCAAGGCAATTGCCACACTAATAAAAGCTATTATATAAATATACTTAATCATGTGAGTGTCATTTATGGCCCCAAGGGCTAAAGGTAAGATGGTTTAAAATGAGAAACACTTCAGTTTAACTAAAAGTAAAAAATAAAAAGTACTTGTCTTACTTCAACAGGACCTTACATTTAATAATCATTCTCCAATATTTGTGAGTTTATGTATCCTTATAATGAATACATAGAGGGTAAGGATGGCTAGTGGAACAATAAAAGTAATGTGAGTCACTTGTAAGCATCTATTATGTACCAGGCACAGGCAGTTTGCCTGAGGTAAAATGTTAGTAGCAGTTAGGAGCTGAGTGGGAATTTATAGCTCATACCCTTTCCACTCTGCTGTATTGAACCCCAATCCACAGATATTGTGGACAACCAAAGAAACACTGAGATACAAGTCAGGGGACCTGTGTCTTAGTCACAGATGTGTTTTGGATAAGGGCAGTCATGTGATCTCTCTGAATCATGGTTTCCACATTTGTTCAAGGAAGTTAATGCAGGTCCTACCTGAGTCCCAGGGTGGTGGTGGATATCAAATGTGATGCATATGCAAGTGCTTTGAAAATGCTTTCCATGCTGTAAGCACTGTTGAAAGAGCTATTAAGGAGTTTCTGTCTTAATCACACTTGTATTATGACCTTTAGGAGAAGTTCTTTTAGTTTTCTTGGATTCTCTTCTCTGTACTTAGGTGTGCAAAAGACAGGGAGAGAAAGGATCTTTTTTCCTTCCTCATTCATCTCACAAATTCCTCATAAATGCTTCTCCAAATGGTTTTTATGAAAGTGCTTTTGGCTGGTTTCTGAGTTGTTTGCAGGTACTAATTTCTACATAGATAGGCATAATTCTGAATGCCTCTTGTGATAATGTAAGAATTCCTGAGATTTTAAATGTTAAATGATACCGTTAAGACACCTTAGGTTCTAAGTAATACTATCTCCAACTCAAATTGATTTAAATATGAGGAAATATAAGGTACTTTCTCATCTCACTTGAGACTTTCATAGGTAGGGGAGTTCCTCCTGTGTCATCTCAGAGTTATAGCTTTGCTTTCTGGCCATTTTATTTACTTTTACCTTCACCATGTATTGACCTCTTGGCTGTAATTCCAGATAGTAGAGCCTACAGGGCATCATCCCTGGAAGGAAGAAAGGAAAACTTTTCCCCCAAAGGTTTTTCACCTTTGGATGGATGCCTTTTGCCTTTTGCCTCAGATTGGATGCCACCTCTGAGCCAATTACAGCAAGAGGAATGGAATTACCATAGCTAACCATTTGGGGTGGGATGGATTCTGGGGAGTCAACCACCAAGACAATTTTAAAGACAGTTTGAAAGGATTGAGCTATTTCACACTATGTAACTTCTAGGCAAACTCTTCTGAGTAGACTCTAATAGAAATGGCAGAGCATCTGCCATTTTGTGCATATCATCCAGGCAGATCATGACCAGTGGGAAGAAACTGATAGCATAGTCCCTGTTCTGTGGACACACTCAATGATTTATTGTGAAATTTCCAAGTAGCTCTTCTGGATAGGTAAATGAATGAAGTGTAGTCTTACCTTTTTCCTATTGGAATACTCACCCTAATGCACATATATTCATTATAATAATTTTGCATACAAATTTTAAGGTAGACCTTTTGGGAAATTATTTCTTAGCTTCCCAAAATGTATATGAAATTCTAATATGTTTCCAGGTATTGGTATTAGCAATATTTTGTTAATGTTGGCATCCGGGAAACTCAAAGAACATTGCTAATAATAAGAGAGACCTCAGGAATGGCATTTTGTAGGTTTCTCTTTCTCTTCATTTATTAATTTGCTCAAAGTAGTACATCAAAACTGTCCAAGTGGGATGCTCTGGAGTTACTCTACTTGGATTCCAATTTTAGTGTTCCATCACTTACCAACTGTGTGACCTCAAATAAGGTAATTAGCTTCCCATTTCTCAGTTTCCTTTTTGGAAAAATATAATCAGTATTATAAGAATATAATAAAATAATAATATGTATATGATATAATTAATATATAATATAATATAATAATAACTACCTCTTTGGTAGGTGAGGATTCAATTAGATAATGTACTGGAGGTACTTAGCCTGGCCTGCAGGAAGCAGACATTAATTGATATTTCTAATTAATCTTTCCAATTAATGTTTAATACTACTACTGTGACTACTCCTATTACCATTACCACTATCACAACTAACACTATACACCAGTGGGTACACTGTCCTGCACAAAAAGAGAAGGACAATGTGAGATCAATGTATTCTTATATTGTGGTTTGGTGGGGCAGAGGTTGGAGAGAGAAATGTGCTCACTGTCTCTGAATCACAATCAAACTTATTATTTCTTTCAGGAATAAGAGTAGGAAAGTGAAATAAACCCAGGGAGCATAAGCCTGATTTTCATGTATGGATAGACAAAGTACTGTAGTAATATATTTTAAACCATGCGTTCAACTGTTCTTCAAGTAGACTGAGTCTATAATTCCAAATGATGACATTGTGATGGAAGAAAATCTCTACTCTTTCTAGATTAGCAGGAGAAAGCCACCACCTGAAATATTCCAGGAGCAGATTCGTTATACCCTGTAATGACTTTTGTAGGAAAAAAATGAACTTCAAGGTCTTGAAAGAGAAATGGCATCTCTGAAACCTGGCTTCTCTTTCCTGGGCAATTTGTTGACCCATTTTAGCTTCTATTCTTGGACTAACCTATAGTTAATCCAGACTAGTATACTGTTGCTCAGTGTCAAAGGACAAGTAACTAGTTAGAGAACATTCCTTGCTGTTCCTTGATAAAGGCAACAATTCTCATCTGATGGAAAAAGAATTTGCCAGACATTCTGTATGTTTTGATGTAATGGAAAGTGCTCTTCCTGATGAAAGCTTGCTGGAATAAGACATTAAATTCTTATTTATTTTGGGTCTTCATCTACAAATTCACAATGGCAGCTGTTTATAGTGTCTATGATTAAAGCCATGCCAGTATGTAGAACAATGTCCATTATTCAGTCCTGTGAAGGAAATATTTGAGAGCCCAAAGCTTCCAATACCAATTGAGATAATCTTCTGGAAAATTCCTGGTCTGGATAACCTACCTAAATTGCTCTGTGACTTGCTTCCCTGGATGACTTGACTCTATTTAAAATATCCTGTGCAGCTTAGCTTCTGCTTTCTCCTTTACTAACTTCTGTTCCTTTTTTTACATTTGAATGAACATTCGATGTGGCAAGGACAACTTACTATGCTCCTGACGAAGTAAAAAAAAACATCTAGAAAAATATCTACTGATCATTTGGCCATGAACCATGACTAATTGTTATCTAAATGGAATTAAGGGTAATGACTCCAAGACGTTCGTAGGGAAAGAGTGCTCAGTGTTTCTCAGTAAAGCCTATGGAACAGTTTTTCTTTTCTTTCTTCTTTTTTTTTTTTTGGAACAGTTTTTCTTTTATAAAACCTTTTACCATTTAATCTCACAATGCTTAACAAGAACACTTTTATGTACCCTGGGATAATTCCTCAGAAAGAATAAGCTTCAGGTTGACCAACTTTGTCAAAAGAGGATTTTTAAGTGCTCCTAACTGGTGTCAGTGATGTAATTTAACTTCCCAGTCTGTTGGGAACAGCATCTGCATTATTTGCTTGTGTGACCATATTTTCTGAAAGTTCAATTTCAGGGCATGTTTCTTGCCTTATTTTTTGGTTTTTAATATACTTCAAGAAGGCAGAGATCTCCAATAGAATCTGTCCTCTTCCCACACTTCGGAATTAAAAAAAGATAAAAGTGGTAGATATATCTTTCATTGGCTGCAGTCATCTCTTGAGCTTTATATTTAGTGCCCAGGGAAAATTAATTCTTCACAGCGTGCACCTTGGCAGGAAGGCACGAGGAAGTGAAATTCCTGGTGTAATATCCTGAAACAGGTGCCTGAGTGTTCCGAGTTTTCCAGTAGCTCTGTAGACAGGTGGAGACCTAATCTAGTTGACAAACTTACCCCTATGCTTACAGACCCAGGGGATCCAAGGTCAGGGATTGAGTTTTCTTCATTTTCTACAAGAAACAAACCTATCAAACCACACCACACCACATCACACCACACCCAACCCAATCCAACCCAACCCAACCAAATGTGCTTTTTATCGTAGGCATTGTTTCTTTCTTATCTTTTCACCTCTCAGCATGGCTCAAACAGGTTAGAAACTGACATCAGCTTCATTCAAAAATAGCCTTCTGAATTCATTACCCTTTTCCTATTAACAAGCGGGATTTGAGAAAAAGGATGATTTGATATATTCTTTTTTTTTTAAATGAATAGAAATTAAGTAGATCAATTTATTTTCTGTATATTTCACAATTTTGGAAGGGCTATTTGACAAATTTCAGCATTAACTGCCAACTCTATAGACATGTTCAACAAAAAAGGCATTTACTCTTGGCCCTTTTAATACAGGCAAAGCGTGCTACTGCATCACAAATGAGAGATGCAGTAACAGATCTGAGGGCTTATTAAAAAAATTAGGTGTTTTTTCCAAACGCTATTTGGTTGATAGTAACAATACAAACATACATGAATGGTTTCGTGACCACCAGCAGTTTGCAGAATAAAACCCGTAAGTCTACCTACTTTAAAGGCCAAAACTAGTAAAACAGTATTAAAGTTGGTGTTTTTAAATCCTTAGATTAACAACCAGAATGAGCTTTCTTTGATCCCAATTTTATAAGGTATGGTGAGGAGTCAAGGGAAGAAAGGATATTAGGGCAGCAAGTGGGGGGGATACTGGCAGCGCATGCTGTTTGCAGAGTTGGGACAGTGGCTCAATTTAGTCATCCAGACTAGGATAGTGTTTTAGAAAATTAAAAATGTGTCCTAAATGTGGCCTATTGAGGAGGATATTCAAGGTTGTTCATTCATCAGCTCTAAACATCATTTAATGAATGCCATCTGGAGGCTTAAGAAGTAAGCAAGGATGGGGGGGGTGAAGTAAAATGAGATGAAAAAGGAAAATGAAAAGTACAAGAAATGTGTTTGCATTCCAGGGAGTGTGAAAAGGCCACCAGAAAAACTTAACTTTTTGTTGCCACTCAGGTGTACCCTTCCTATAGGCTACCTGCCTCTTGATCACCAAACACCAAATTTACAGCACAATTTAAGTAGATTACATTTTGGCTTTGCTAAAACGTCACTGATTTGGTTTGAGAAAGAATACACAGCTGATTTAGTAAGAAGTATTAATAAATATTTAGAGGCATGGTTTTGTTACATCAAGTAAAAAGAGCAACTAATTCCAAGTTTGGAAGTAAGAACAAATAGAGAGGCCTTACCTGGCCTACCTTGATGAATAGTTAAGACTTATTTTTAGGTCAGCAGCACATGAGTATTGAATTAACTTGTAAATAGACTGCAAACATCCTGCTGCTGATTTGATATATTCTTATTCTATGTTTTCATTCCATTAGGCGCCAAACAAAAATACACATACACTGTACTTAAGACAAACAAAAACCTGAATTCTACTTGATGGTATAAATCAAAATCCCCATATTCATGAAACTTTCTTCTCAATTTCATGGTCTCAAGAGAACTACATGATCTCTAGGTATTCATAGAAGCAAGAGCTAAAAGATTACCTGACTTCACATCCCAAACCTGACAGCTTCTTCTATCTGTCACTTTAAATATAGTTCAGTGTCTTTGGCTTACTCACTGATGTGACATTTATCAAATCGTCACACACAAGGGTAGGTTGGAGAGAATGACAAGATCATATTATTTAATAGACTCCTAAAATTGACTAAAAATAATGAAGTTTCACTTTAGATGTCTTCTCCTCCTCCTCCTCCTCCTTCTCTTCCTGTTCCTCCTCCTCCTCCTCCTTTTTCTTCTTCTTCATTTAGGTCTCAAACGAGTGTTTGCCAGTGTACACAGATACCACTTCTCCACTGCAGGAAAGGGATTATTATCTGAAGTGATTTGTACTTTGAAATACTGGTACAAGAGGGAATTGTGTTGATTCTCAATTTTTCACCGAAATGACAAGACAACCCATTTAACCAACTATACATTATATGCCTGCAGAGAAACATTGTAGTTTTAAAAATATATGCATTAATTAGACCCTATAACCAATCATACAAAGTTGCATTTAGAGTTGTACAATATAAGGCATTGTTCAAAATTCTCATCTTCACCAATCCTTATTTTACTATAGCAATGCTTCAGATGAAGAAATGGATATGTCGGTGTTATAGAGGCAAGAAGAAACATTCTTGAGGAATGTTTCTTGGGTATCTCTGATCATCAAGCTGCCACCACTGTTAGTGTTCACCCCATGTTATTCAAAGCCTATCTGTTATTTACACAGAATTGTTTATTGTTGGACCTTGTGTTGTTTCTTCCAAAGGTCAAAACCCCCCTTCTACTTAAAGGGTGGCTGACTTTAAGGAATACAGCTTTGAAAGTGGTCCTACATCTCCAGAGCAAGACTTTCTGTCCAACTCAAAGTACAGCGTTTTATCTTTTTAAAAGAACAACTGTCGTTAGAGTGGTTTTTTCTTTTGTTGTTTATGATTAGAGAAATATATGACTTGAGTCATTGGATTGGTTTTAAACAATCATAACAATAAATGCATCCATCCTCAAAGTGGGCATTGTATTTGTTCAAATAATAGAACATATTTGGAATTCCCTTGAGAGGGTTTATTGCCCACACAAGGGAATGAGTCATCACTCCACATTGACGGTTCAGTCCCTGATTGTCTCACACTCTGTTCTTGTTTCCCCTCACTGGGCCTCTCCATGCAGCCTTACATTGCTTTTTTCAGCCAGTTTCATTGACTATTCACGAGTCTGTGAGCAAGCTGACCCCTCTCTCTGGACCCCTCTAGAATCTGTAAACAAAAACTTCCAGGAACGAAATCCATTTTTTCCTACCAACTCAACCCAAGTCAAAGATCCAAGAGAAAGTTTCTTCTCCTCCATCAATCAAACTATCTTCTGAACTCAGTTTTCCTAAATGCCTTAGATCCTAAATGTCACATATTTCTTACTGGCAGCCCTATCTCCCATGGTTTGCCCACTGACCGAGATGATGTAGACTTGGGCTTTCATTTACATCTCTTCTTGTCTTCTCCAGGAAAATATTAGAATTTCTAAATCTCAATTATCATTACTTGTTTAACATCCAAACTAAGAGTGCTCATCTTTTACATAGGATTGCTTTCCTTTTGTATATTGAGCTTCTTCATTGGCATCCTTAAAATTATTATATAGCCATCACCATTCAGATATAGAACCAATTTTAAAGTAGTAATAGTAATTTAGAACCTTGGGATGATCAAGCACTGTCTTTTTGTATACAGAATCAATGAGACCTTTTTTTTAATCTGAAAGCTTTTTTTTAAATAAGATTTTATTTATTAATTTGATAGAGAAAGACACAGCAAGAGAGGGAACACAAGCAGGGTGAGTGGGAGAGGGAGAAGCAGGCTTCCCACAGAGCAGGGAGCCTGCTGCAGGGCTCGATCCCAGGACCCTGGGATCATGATCTGAGCTGAAGGCAGATACTTAACGACTGAGCCACCCAGGTGCCTCAAGCTGAAAGCTTTTGAAAGACTTTCACATATTTAAATTTCACAGAGAACTTTTGGTTATCTCACACTTTTTAAGATTGTCCTAGAGTGCTATTTCCATAAAAGTTGTGTCCATTTGGGAGCATCATTTATTTCCTGCGCTTAGAACAGTATTTGGCACATAGTAAGTTCTCAGTAGCTATGCAATCTGACCTAGGGCTATTTCAACAAGTTCAAGGATGTTGTTAATAGTGCTGGTTTATGAACCTGAGCATGAGAGAGTAGGCATTCCATACTTGATCCCCAGTAACTGGGAACTGATAATCATGTTGGTCACACCATGCTCAGAACAATTGAAGTTAGAAGTTGTCTAATGAGTTCATAGAGTGAGAAGTAAATAGGGAGATTTCAATTTCTAGAACATGTTAATTGGAAGCAGGTTTTAAATTTTGTCCAAAACAATTTCAAATGCTTCTGATTAGAAATCACATCCTGTCCAAACAGTGAGGAAAATAGAAGTAAACATTTCCTTCTTGTTTACAACCCTCTGATCAGTTGCATTAAAGAACCGTGCTGGTGTTTGGCTCCATTTTTAAGAACTCTGCTTGTTACTATGCACTGTTATGTTCATTGATATGTGAGAAAAAAGAATCAAAGTCACGGGCTTACACAGCACAGTCGCCTGGTTGAGGTTCTAGCAGAGGGAGTTCAACCCGAGATTCCCAAAACACAGGTTCCCTGGTGGGGAATGAATGAAGAATGGCTGCTGGACAACTCGCCCAGTTACTATTCCAGGATGTGTGACACAGCATTGCCATAAGCCATCCACCGGAGGGCACCAGGACATAGTTCTGCTTTAGAGCCCATGGAATAGCCCACGGTATCAAAGATAGGGTCTTTTGCCTTTTTGTTTTTTCGCACTTGAATTACTTTAAAGGATTTGCCAGAGTATCAAAGAATGTTCTCACTGTGAAGGGGATTAATGACCACCCAGTCATATACTTATTTGGCCAAGACATTATCTGCCGATAGGTTCTGTGAGCTGGCTAGCACTAAATAACTGGTTAGAAACAGAACCAGAATTTAAATTCAGCAGTGTTTTCCTTGCTATACTATTACCAATTTCCTTCTTTACTCGCTCCTCTGAACATTATTTATCCAGAGGAAGAGCTCATTTCTGCAGTGCAATCTACATGAGTTATGTTGGAACAGCCAGGGCGAGGCAAAAATCCTTCCTGTTGAGGGATTTTGCCCTGGAAGCCTGGCCCTTTTCAATACCACAACGAGCCTTTGTGGGGTTCCTCAGAGAAATGGTCAAGATGCTTGTTTCCATTTCTGGGCTACTGTGGTGCTTCGGTGGCACGGACAGAGTGAGTAGGGGGTTTGGGTTTAAGGTTTTAACTCTTTTTTGCTCAAGCCTTGTCATGATGTCAATGGGCCAGGAACAAACAGCACAATTTGTTTATTGTACTACGTCAATTTCTTTAGGGCATTTAGAGAACTGGGTGGAAAGAATGGAATGAGACATAAAGAACCCAAAGGTCATTTTCAATGTGCAAAGAAATTGTATAATGTGTTTGGAAGTCATTTGAGCTTTTGTCTCAACCTCTGATCTTGTAGGGCTTCCAATTTAAATCTCAGGCAAACTCAACCACATAGAGAGTCCTATACACATACACACACACACACACACACACACACACGCACACACATGCACACACACACATATTTAAGGAAGGGTAAGGAGGGGCAGAGGTCAGAAGGAGAGAGAGAATTATCCCAAGCAGGCTCCATGCCCAGCCCAGATCCCAACACAGGGCTCTGTCTCATGATCCTGAGATCATGACCTGAGCTGAAATCAAGAGTTGGACACTTAACCAACTGAGCCACCCATGTGCCCGCATATATTTTTGAAGAAATAACTGTCCCTCTATTTACTGTTGTTTTTATGCAGTAGTAAGTGTACATTTTTGGTACACTAAGAAGTAGGCTTTTTATTAAAGTGTAACAAAAATTGGACACCTACGTGTCCAACTCTTGATCTCAGCCCAGGTCTTGATCTCATGGTCATGAGTTCAATAAATTTTAAAAAATAAAGTATAACAAAAAAAGAAAAATGTATGTGTTAATTTCCACAAGATGTGAACAGAAATTATAAATGCCATACAGACCAAGGTAGAGAACGTTACTGGCAACTCAGAAATCCTACTCAGGATTTTCTAGTGACCCTTTCTAGTGAATTCCCTCCTCCCAGGGTAAAGCAGCCAATATCCTGACTTCAATCACGGATTGTTGGTTTTGCAAGGTTTTGAACTTAATATAAATGAAATTGTATAGTAGATAACTCTTTAGTGTCTGGTTTCCTTCATTCTATGAGATTCATTCATCTTATTACATGTAGCAGGTTTGTTCATTTTCATTGCCAATAGCATTCCATTATAGGAATAAACCATTATCCGCTTTTTGTTGATGGACTTTAGAGCTGTTTCCAGTTTCTGGTTACTATGTGGAGTGCTTCTATGAGCATTCTTGTACATTTCTTTTGGTACACATATGTATTCATTTTCCTTTGGGGATATACTTAGGAGTAGAATCGGTGGTCATAAGGGAAGCATATATTCAGCTTTAGTGGATATGCCAAACAATTTTCGATTGATTGTACTAATTTATATTAGTAACAGTTTATAGGGGAATCCAATTGCTTAATGGTTCGTTTTTTAGTGAGTACGGATTGGCATTTCATTGTGGTTGTAATTTGCATTTTCCTGATTACTAATGATGAACACCTTTTCATATGTTTCATGGCTATTTGGATATTTGTTTTGCAAAGTGCCTGTTTGTTCAAGTCTATTGCCTATTTTCTATTGGATGGTCTTTTTTTTATTGACTTGTAAGAGTTTTTATATATTTTGGATATTAGTCTTTCCTTGGGTATTTGCATTGCGAATCCCCAGTCTATTGTCTTCTGATGAACAGAAATTCTTTTAAGTTTTGTCAAATTTATCCATTATTTTATTTATGGTTATTGCTCTGTGTCTTCCTAATTTTTTTTCTTTGCCTACCCCAAGATCATGAAGATATTATTTTCTCACTCCTGCCCCTTGAATCTTTATTTTATTTTCTACTACCTACTTTTACAGCTATAATCCACCTGGAGTTAATTGTTATGTATGATGTGAGGTAGGGATTTAAGATTTTTTTTCCTTACATACAGATTTCCAGTTGTTCCAGTGCAATTTATTAAAAAGTCCTTTCTTTCTTCACTAGACTTGAAGTGTCACTCTTGTAAAAATCAAGTGACACTTTCTTCACCAATACCACATTCTCTTAATTGTTGTAACTTTATGATGTGTGTTGATATTTGCTCATGTAAGGCATCAAGTTCATTCTTCTAGCTTGTCTTGGCTCTTCTTGGACCTTTGCATTTCCACATAAATTATAAATTCTCACAAAAATCTCTGCTCAGATATAGATTTATTGTGGAATAATTGACATCTTTAAAATATTGAGTCTTCCAATCCATGAGCAGGGCTAATGAAATCTAGTGATTTCTCTCAACTTTTGTGATTTTCAGTGTATTGTCTTACGAATCTCCATCAGATTTATTCCTAGCTTTTTGGGTTTTCTTTTGTTTTGCTTAATTATACTGGTTAAACCTCCAGTTGTTTGAACAGAAGTGATCAGAGTGGCATAGATACCAAGATCTCAGGGTCTTGGCCTGAGATCTTGGTCTCCTAAGGCCACTTTTATAATCTAAAATCCCATTTTGTCTTCCTAGCTTCATAAAATTGCTTGAAGCTTTCTTGGCTTCTCTGCCTCCCCGACCCCAGCCCTCCACCGATGCCAGAAATCTCTTCCATAAGGAACAGATTCTATGGCTAGAGCAAATATAAACTTGTCAAAACTCCAAGAGCCCAGGATAACGCACTAACTCTGGGGAATGGCAGCTGTCAGGTTCTTCCTTAAGAGCAGGATTGGGCACAGTACAGTATGACAGAGGGAAAGAGGTGGAAAAGAGGAAACAGTGCTGAGACATTTTGGTCATGTCTCTGACAGTGTTTAGAGGGCAGAGTCGAGTGATCTTTCCATGGCTACAATCAGAGGGGCCTGGTGGCTTAAGAGTCTTTATCTCCTACATGGACCCAAAGTCCTACAGTAGAAGGGGAACTGAGAAGGTGTGAACCGGTCCATTTCCTGATTATTTCACCCCTATGCTACTGTTTCTCAGGCTGGGAAACAGTTGCAGCCCAAGGGGGGAAATCGGGTAGTAGGAAACGACCCAATTTATGCTCCTATGATCTTTAGAGTTTCACTAATAATGTGTTGGGGGCACAGCCCTTCTAAAAAAATTGACTATTGGGGTGACTAGGTGGCTCAGTCAGTTAAGTCTTTGCCTTGGGCTTGGCCATGATCTCGGGGTCCTGGGATTGAGCCCCCACATGGAGCTCCTCACTCATCCAGGAGTCTGTTTTTCCCTTTCCCTCTGCCCCTTCCCCCCACTAATGCTCTCACTCTCTCCAATAAATAAACAAACAAACAAACAAACAAACAAACAAATAAAATCTTGAAAATTTTTGCTTATTGCTAAGCTTGGTGTGCTTTCCGCGTATAAAGTTTCTCTCCTCATCTGTTGTCTATTTGCGTATGGTGTTCCTTAAATACGTTAATTGGTGCCGCTTTTAATTTAACTGTCACTGCTGTCTCTTTCTTGGACACGCTTATATTAAACCCACTTATGATGGAACAAAATAAAACCACCCAGCCATAGGGGCCTATTTTCGCAGGAGAGGAATGTAACAGGAATAAAATTTGTAGTCTTGTGGTGGAGAAAGAACTGGTAGGACTCATCAGTGTGACAGTTTGTGTGAAAAATTTGGAACACAGATTCTTTCTTAGATGTGGATAAAAAAAAATAAAATCCTCCAAAAAGCTGCAGAAATAAGACAGGTAAGGTGGAATTATTGGAACAGCTGCAACGTAGGAAATGGGCTGCTACAAATTCCAGCTTTGTTTTAGCATTCATTACAGCATCCTTATTTTATTTCATTTTTTGGGAAGATTTTATTTATTCATTTGAGAGAGAGTGAGGGAATGCCCATGCACAAGTGGAGGGAGGGGCAGAGGGAGAGGGAGAATCAGGCTCCCTGCTCAGCAGGGGTCTAAGGCAGGGCTCCCAGGACCCTGGGATCAAGACCTGAGCCGAAGGCAGATGTTTAACAGCCTGAGCCACCCAGGCGCCCTGAGGACATACTTATTTTAGCAGACTTTGGTTGTGGTAGCTTCCAGAAAGGATCTTCCACATGTGCTCCTTTCCACCTGAAAGGCCACAGTCATTGAACAGCAATGGATCCCCAATTGGTGGAAGTGCCAATTTCAAGCATCTCTTCAACTTGAAAGAAATTGGCATTAACTAGTTGTAGAGAATATTCTTACTAACTCCCATCTGTGTGACATTTAAGGACAGAGTAGCAAATCACTTTAAAGCTCTGCTGTTCTCTCCTCTGAAGTTTACAAAACCAATGGTTTGGGATTTGGCAACGGACTAACATTTAGGATATAATGAGGCCCTGTATTTCTTGCTGAGCTTAGATTGATACTATCTTGGACCAGTTGGTTGGTCTCTCAGTCAGGGTTCTACCAGAGAAGCAAAGGCAGTGAGTGTGGGGGTTGGCAAGTCTGACATCCCTGGGACAGGCCATCAGGAAGATCCGTCCTGAAACCCTTGGTCAGGAGCTGGTGTTGCAGTCTGTAGGTGAAACTTCTTCCACCAAGAAACCTCAGTTTTGCGCTTCAGGCCTTCCATAGATTGGATGAGGGCCATTCCCATTATCAAGGGTAATTTGCTTTCTTTAAAGTTAACTGACTAGGTGTTAGACACATCTATAGAATACTTTCAGCTAGACTAGTGATTGATTGAATAACTGGGTACTCTAGTCATGTCACATTGACACACAAGACTAACCATTCCCCTTGGTCATGAGAAACTCTCTTCTGTTTTAGAAGGAATCATCTGCAAGTCCCATTGACTTGTATATTATACAGTATAAGCTTCATCAGCCCCCGAGAGGCCTGGCCTGCACTGTCTGCTCTCTAGCCCCTAAATGGAGCCCTTCCTGGGGTGTAAGAGAAAGCCTAGACCATGCTATTATGTTTTCATGATTCCTGATGCTTTGATGAGAGAGGAGTGTGCTTAGGGCATCAGACTTTAAGGCAGAACTTTCTTATTTTTCATGGAAGCTGCACAAAATGAATGTCCATCTCCCTGCCTCTTTACCTTTCTTCTGGAGAATGGAGTGCAGGGAAAGGCCTTTGAGGATTTGTAACCTGTGTTTAGTTCAACAGATACTAAAATGATAATGTTTCTTTATAATGGATTCTTTATCCCCAGGTAATGCTTTTTTTTAGAACATACAGAATAAAATGTGCACTTGGCCAGACATAGAAATGTTCACGGTTGCGTCATAGTTTTGAAAGCTGAAGCAATGTTAAGTGTGACATGTATAGCTTTTTTGGTTTGTTCACTAATTTTACACTTTTAAGTATGTATTATGCTAGAATGTACAAAATGAATGAGACAAGAACAAAGATGACATGCATCTGGTAAGAAAGAAACTTAGCTTGAATTTAGGTCTAAATTTTATTCATTGGCCACTAAATTATTAACCCAGCAAAAGTGACATACAAAGGGGAGTGAGGATCTAATTTATTTAGGTGTAGTTTGTTGAATGAGATTATAGAGATTCTCCTTCTTCCACTCAAAGCTTTCTGATCCTCTCCTGTCTTGGGTAGCCTGCGTGTCATCAAATGTAACTTAAAACTACAAGTTTTGTTGATGTGAATTTATGAAACACATGCGAAGATGCTTTGATGTTTCCTGAGCATGACAGATACTCCCTTATAAAACCCTTGGCTTTTTTTCTAAGACCTCCAAATTCTATTACTGTGCATTAAGAGGTAAAGGAAAAGTTTTAATATTTTGACTTTTATCTTTACAATAAACTTATCTTGAGAGAATTTTAAAGAAAAAACCAAGCAACTTGGCAATATTATTTATTGCCTGGATAAAAAGCAATGCTTTCCACATTCTGTGTAAATGGCAAGTGGCCAGCTGTCCACAGTGCACATCCAGCTAGCGGACAGGAGCAGGGCCCACTCAAGAGCCTTTTGGGGGCACGAGGGCCGTGTCGCTGGTAAACTGGGGCATCCTTTCAACTTGTGGTGGTAAAACCCAGGGGTTGGAACCTGCTGCAGAGAAAAGAAACTTCTTATCCTAGCCCTTTTCATCTTGATTGAGGATGAAATATAAATGAGAGTGTTTGTGTTCGAGCCTCTCACAACCATTTTCTTGGAAAGTGTTTTCTTAAAACATCATTTGAAATTGAAAATGCAAACTGTGGGTCTCAGTTCGCTTGTCCCTGGGTGGTCTTCAGATGCTGGACTGAGGCTGGGTGTTTGGGTGTTTGCCTGTGTGGTGTGAGATGTGGGCAAACCTGGAGACATCATTTCTGAGAAACTTGGGTTTTTCTGCTTTTACCTCCTGCCTGGTTTCCTAGGCTGATTATTGCAGGAGGACATGTTGTGACAGCTTGTGAGACCAAATTCTATCTTTTAAAAAAAATTATTATATATATATATTTTATATATTTTTATATATAATATAAAATATATATTCATATATTATATATTTTATATATAATTTATATATATTATATATACATTTATATAATATGTATAAAATATATATGTGTATATGTAATATACATTATATAACATGTATATAATATACATTATATAACATATGTAATATACATATATATTATATTTCTAAATTATATAATTTATTTAAATATAAATAAACTTATTTATCTTATTTATTTATTTAAAGAGTATACTTTCAGGGATCATTTCTATAATTTGTTATTCATTTATTTTAGAGAGGGGGGAGGGGCCAAGGGGGAAGGAGAGGGAGAAAGGATCTGAAACAGACTGCTCTGAGCACTAGCCGGATGCGGGGCTCAGTCCCACAACCTCAATATCACGACCTGAGCCGAAGCCAAGAGTCAGATGCTTAACTGACTAAGCCCCCTAGGCACCCCCAAGTTCTGTCTTTGCATGTGGTCTGGCTATCATCGGTGTGTATATTCAGTCTCTTATATTTTATTACATATATAGATAACTATATATGTGTTGCCAGATATATTTTGTATAATTTATATAAAATGGCCAATTTACATTTTATATAAAAATAAAGTTGCTTAACTATGAAAGGGCAACAAAAAAATGAAAAAAAGAAAATAGGCCAATGAATGGCGTAAAGGGAAAAATGTTCCCTTCTCTTAGGCCTTATCTTAATAGAGTAGTGGTTTCCAAACCTATTTGTGCACGTCATTGCCCTGTTAAAAGTAGGCGTTAGGCTGAAATGGGAAGGATGTTCCTATTTCTATAGGAATATATATTTTTTTAACTAGAAGAGCTTACATCCCTGTTCCAATTCCTCTTACTGATGGATCGTGACCTCCATCTGCTGCAGCTGTTTGCTGGGGGCCATCCGGTAGCACGGCTGCCCCTGGCTTGGTTAGCAATGGGACAGGGCACATGCAGCAACATGGCAAGCCGGCCTTGGAGCACCAGGACCAGTCCTCCCCGTCCCTTGCCCCAAGGGCTGTCCTTGGGGAAGTTAATGGTAAAAAATACCCAGGAGATGTGGGGAGGTTGGAGCAAGGGAGTCAGCACACACAGAGCTGCTGCTGGCTCCTTGGATGTGCTCAGGGCCACTGCCCCAAAGAGTCAAACTAACACATGACCCCTTAAGAAATAAATTTATATTTAAACTTCTGAAAAATATTTTATAAAATAAACTGAATAAGTCAAGACAAGAGGGCTACTCTTGGTTTGGGTCATAGTTATAAAGATATATTTATTGGCAGTTTTTCACTGTGCAGCTTTCTGAAAAGGGTACTGGAAGCACACATCAACATTAAGGTTGGAAAGGCCTATTTCTCCCTTCTCGATAATTCGGAAGTGGCTTTGTATGTGTTAGGCTCCTCAAGTTTCATATGCTCTCAGGTATACTCAGAATGGGCCTGGTCACTGGCCCTGCAATACCTCTAAATATCCTTCTTACCTCGAAGTTTAAGGTGACTGCCCTTTGTCATGGACCCTCAGCTTCTGGTCACTGTGGACTACATTACCCTCTTGTCTCCTGAAACAATCAGAAGAGAAAACGAAATCAAGATCGTGGATTGAATGCCTGCTTGAGAGTCAGTTTGTATAGTTTTTGTTCTTTATTTAGAAAACATTTTTATTCAATTTACTCAAAATAAAAACTAAACCATTCCACCCACTACTCTCACCCTCCACCCCTGGCCTCTGACGACCCACCAATCTGACGTCTGTATTTATATGCTTGTTAATTTGTTTGCTTCTTGTTTTTAAGTTTAATCTATAAGAGAGATTATATAGTATTAATCTTTCTTTGTCTGACTTATTTCACTTGGTGTAATGTCTTTGAGGGCCCTCTGTGTGTCACAAATGGCAAGATTTCTTTCTTTTTTGTGTCTGAATAACATTCCTTTGTGTGTGTGTATGTGTGTATATATGTGTATGTGTGTGTGTATATACGTGTGTGTGTGTGTGTGTGTGTGTATGTATATCTCACAATTTTTTAAATCTTTTCGCCCATCGATGGGCACTTGGATTGCTTCCATATCTTGGCTAATTGTAAATAATGCTGCAATGAATATGGGGATTCATATATCCTTTTGAGTTAGTGTTTTTGTTTTCTTTGGATAAATACCCAGAAGTAGATAAATATTCCATAGGTAGAATTACTGGACCATATGATAGTTCTATTTTTAATTTTTTGAGGAACTTCCATACATATTTTCTACCCTGGCTACACCCTTTTGCATTCCCACCAGCAGCACAAAAGGGTTCCCTTTTCTCCACATCCTCATCAACATTTGTTGTTTCTTGTATTTTTGATTTTAGCCATTCTGACAGGTGTGAAGTGATATCTCGTTGTGGTTTTGATTTGCATTTCCTTGATGATGAGTGATGTTGAGTGTCTTTTCATGTACCTGTTGGCCATCTGTATTCTTTGGAAAAATGTCTGTTCAGATCTTCTGCCCATTTTTTAATTGGAGTATAGGTTGCTATTGAAATATATGAGTTTTAAATGTATTTTAATGTATTTTGAATATTAACTTCATATCAGATATATGATTTACAAATATTTTATCCAATTGATAAACCAATTTTATCCAATTGACCTCTCCAAATGAAAAGAAGGTTGTCTTTTCATTTTTTTGATGATTCCTTTTTGCCGTATAGAAGCTTTTTAGTTTGGTGTAGTCCCACTTGTTTATTTTTGCTTGTGTTGCTTGAGTGTGTGGTGTCAGATTCAAACAATGATTCACCAAGACCTATGTCAAGGAGACACTGGCTATGTTTTCTTCTAGGAGTTTAATGGCTTCAGGTTTCACGTTCAAGTCTCTAATCTATTTTGAGTTCATTTTTGTGTATGGCATAAGATAGTGGTCCAGTCTTGTGCAAGTGATTGTCTAAGTTTCCCAACACCATTTGTTGAAGAGAATGACCTTTCCCCATTGTATATTCTTGGCTCCTTTGCTCTTTCCTTTCCTACTTGATTTTAGTGACCACCATTTCAGGAGATCTCAGTTGGTTTATTAAAGGTCCATGTGATTAGAATTCCATTTGTGGGCCTTGTTATTTTGGTGCAAATCTGTATTTAACTAGCTGAGAGATGCTGCTCCCAGGCAAAAAGGAGGAAGGAGGAGAGGTGTTGCCCAGCTCTGAGTGGAACAGTGAGCGGCAGCTGGGGAGGACTTGGAAAAGCAGGAAACAGGCACCTTGGCCAATGCAGATATTACCAGCAGAGAGTCGGCCGACTCAAGAAACGGAAACAGATGATGTAGAGCTGCAGGTATCCTGTGTCCATATCCCACCAAAGTCATCTTTGTAAATGAAAAATTCTTTGGCATCGGATCCAAAAGAAGTTCTTGATTTGCACATAAATTACATCTTGTCCATAACCAGGGGCACACTCTTATGCCTCTGGCGAGATGCTTTTTTCCTGAGGTATCATTAGTTTATTGAGCAGCCTGAAACATACATATTTATCTCTTGGGACTTTAAAATTCGTTCTTGAAGTCTCTTTTGGTCTATTCAAACATAAGCAATGGGACTCTGGTTTCCTCTACTTGGTCCTAAATCCGAAGGGGATGAATCTTTCCTGCCTCTAGTGTAATTGACAATGAAAACATCCTCATTTGTGTGATATTTCCATTCTTGGGCAATGGGGCCACATGTGTTTGCCTGTGTAGCAACTCACCTTTTCCTATAGATTTGAGGGCTTCTGGAATCTTGTGAAAGGGTGGCTGGACTTTTGTTTTAGGTAGTTAGCACTCTTTTCTCTCTAAAATGATCCATTGCCACCTCCTGTGCTCTCCATGGGGGGAGGGCTCTTCACTTTTTCTCTTCTTCTATCTCGTTAACACATTCAATTGAAGAATCTTTTTTTTTTTAAAGATTTTATTTATTTATTTGACAAAGAGAGAGATCACAAGTAGGCAGAGAGGCAGGCGAGAGAGAGGGGGAATTAGGCTCCCTGCTGAGCAGAGAGCCCGATGTGGGACTTGATCCCAGGACCCTGGGATCATGACCTGAGCTGAAGGCAGCTGTTTAACCAACTGAGCCACCCAGGTGCCCCAATCGAAGAATCTTTTTGAACCCAGAAATGCAAAGGGCATTGTGAGAAGGAAGGGAAAGGTGAATGGGGGGAAATCAGAGGGGGAGATGTACCATGAGAGACTCTGAGCAACAAACTGAGGGTTTAGGAGGGGAGGGGTTGGGGGTTGGGCGAGCCTGGTGGTGAGTATTGAAGAGGGCACGTATTGCATGGAGCACTGGGTGTGGTGCATGAACAATGAATCTTGTAACATTGAAAAAATAAAATAAACATATTTGGGGAAAAAAATGCAAAGTGTACTGGCCTCAAAAAGATGAAGACCTAGGGTTGCAAGTCTCCTGTGGGCCTTCTCCACCCTGAAATATCCTCTAAGCCCCTAGTCACTCATGCCACAGGTCAGTCCTGCTTCTTGGTGCTCTGCAGACATTTGATTTACATGGGAGCTATGATGATGGCACTGAAGTCAGAAAACCTCTAACTCAGAAAAATTTAAGAACAAAAAGAAACAGGAGCTACCCGCTTGGACAGACTGATGTCCTTCAGCTGTGTGGCAGTCTCATAACATCACATGGGCGGAACATGCTCTCAGGGCGAGACCTGAACACTTTCCACTATATTTCTGGTGCTCCTTTAGGGAGTCCCTGTGCACCCAAATGTGAGAGATGCCATTCAGACCAGGTGCCCAGAGACCATTTAGCCCAGTGATTAACCCGTTTTACTTTGGCCCCAAAGATCCCATTTCTGTAGGAGGAGAGCCCGGTTACACCTGCTCTGCTCAATTCTCATTGTGAAGTGTGATGTCACTAGATTGTTATCTCCTTGGACAGACCAAGAGTTTTACCGCTTTCCTTCTATCCTGGGCTATAGTTTCCAAGAAAGTAACTAAAATGTGCAAAAGAACTCGGTAGCTTTCTCCATTCCCCTGCCTTTGCACGTGTTTGAAGTGCTAACCCCTCCCTACCACCACCACGTTTGTGGCAGGAACACTAGCTGCTTTCTGGAAGTGGTTTTGCTTCCCTGATAAGACCCAGCGCCTTGAACTCTGTCTCTGCTTCTCCTCTAGCTTATGGACACCTTTACTGGCACCTCAATGCCTCTTCATCACCTTTTGAGAATCTGAGGCAGATAAAAGGCAGTCGTCTTCAACCCATAGTCGTGGTTCTGGCCCTAGAAAACGGCATCCTCTTGAAGGATTGTGTTGGCTTTCTCTCAGGGGTTAGCTACCAGACTTATTTTTATAACTGTTTGTTGCTTCTTGACTCCAGCAGTCAGGATGGATCCATTTGAGTATCTGTATTTCTTTGTTTTTCACCTTGCCGTTCCCAAATGTGACTTTCCTTTCCCTGGAGTGGTGTGGGAAAGAAGAAAACTGCCATCAGTTGGAAGTGGACAATACATGGCTTGGTGCTGGGAATTGGGGCTCTCGCTTGACCTCTCATGCCTCATCCACACTGGTAGTCAACAGAAGGTCCTACCAGACAGGACTTCGAGGAGAAGAATTGGTGACCTGGATGAATGTCTTGATGCAGTGTTCATTGCTCTCCGCAGTCAATTCTGGTAGACATTCCAAAAGCCCGTTGGAAGACATTCCAAAAGAAAGGAAACTAATTGCCTACTTTTCCTGTGATGTTGATGGTGCTCCCTTGGGCTTTCAACAGCAACTTTCAAAGGAGAATGTGATTCAGTCCATACTTCTGTTTATATTTGGTTTCCCGGTGTCTGGACTTCCTTATTAAAGGCTGTCAACCAGGGGTTAGAACCACAAAGTTTTAGCACCATGTTTTTAAAAAAAAGAAAGTAAGACTTGGGGTTAATGAAAGTTACAAATCTTTGAATTTCCCTGTAGGTCTCCTGTACAGACACTTGTTTTGCCTTCGTCTCTTGCTTAGTGCGCCAGGCCATTGCTGACCAGTTCGACCAGAGGAAAAACAAAGTCAACATTACCAACAGTGGATGTCATAACCAGCAGCCTCCCCCACCTTTTTTTCCTACCAGACAAACCTCTTTTTCCCCCCTTTAAATTTTGTCTGTATTTGACATTTTGAATCACCCCAGAAGGTAGAATATCATTTTTGTTGAAGCCACTGGGTGAGTGTCTTCTACTTAACTTTGTCTGGAAAAAGTCCCAGACACCCCCTTCTCATTTGCCTCTGGCCCAGAAAAATACTGCTCCTCCTGGCCTCCTTGGTCATGACTCTAAGCACTGTAGCTCAGATGGCCCCAAGCATGGAGACTATCCAGTATGGAACCAAATAGCTTAGCCAGGATACCTGAATATGGTGGAGGTGAGCTTGCATGTCACAAAGAGCCCGGAGACCTGGTCTAGGTGGCCCGTTCCTCTGCATTGGGCCTCCCTAAACTTTATGTTTCACATGAAATGAAAAAACTCTAAATCCTGAAGCTATTAGTCACACAGTAAATGAAAAAGATTCTTGGAGGAGGAGATGGTTGAAGTGTCAGAGGCAGACCTGTTGTAACAGAAGTATCTTGTCCTCTTTGCTTTGCCTGATGGATGAGGGCTGTTCCGGCACTTGGATAGAATTCTTAGGCTGCTTCTCTGTCTTTATGTCTCAAAATAGTCACCATCCACTTTCTGGATCTTCTAAGACTTGGTTCCAATGCTTCTCTTTTCCTATATGCCCAGTTTCTTCTTTTTAAAAATATTCTTTTCCTCATAGCATAGAAGCAGGTTTAAAATATCTCATTTTGAAAAACAAATTCCTCCCTTGACCATCCCCCTCTTTCTCTCATTGACAATTCCTTCTCCTGCTTCAGATCTGTGTGTCCCAAACTTTGGTGGCTCCAGAATCATCTAAAGAGTTTGTCGAGGCATAGATTCTTGGACTTCCTCTCCAGAGTTTCTGATTCAGTGGTTTTGGGGTAGGACCCAAGAATGTGCATTTCTGACAAGTGTCCAGGTGATGCTGATGGCTGAGGACTCCCCCCTGACCCCACCACTACCACTGACATCCATGTTTCAAATCCATGGGTCACCCAACTATGTCCCTCTCTTTCCTCACCTGATTTCCATGGCTTCCCCCTCTCCCCACTTTCTCCTTCCTCTCTGTTTGCTCTTTTTGAGTTGCCTTTCCAATAACCTCTCCTGCCCGCCATGTGTTTCAGCCTTCTTCAGGGCACTATCTTTGCCTTCTTCTCTTCTCACTCTGTATCCTTCTTGGGAGGCCACACCCATGTTTACAGCTTATAGTTAGCATGTCACTAGTCCCAAATTGAGTCCTCTGCCACAGGCCTCTCTTCTAGCTCCACATCTGTATATCCACAGACTCTTGAAGTTAAATATGTCTCCAAAGGGACTTATTATATTTACTCCTGTCTCTCCCTCTTGTTTTTCATATCTCCTTGAGTGACACCCATGTCCTCCATTCCAGGACTCTGTGTGCCTTTCTTATTTTTTCCTTTATCTTGATGTCTAATTCATCATCAGCATATCTCTTATATCCCCTTTCATTTTCCATCGCTAATGCTTTAGCTCACTACTGTTGGCCAATGCTCTGAAACAGCCTCCTAGCTGTTGACTCTCTTTCCAGGCTGGGGAGAGGAGTTGCTCATGGAATCCAAGAAGCAAAGGCATAGAAAGTAGCTTTCTTTTTTTTTAAAGATTTTATTTATTTGACAGAAGCACAGTGAGAGAGGGAACACAAGCAGAGGGAATGGCAGCGGGAGAAGAAAGTAGCTTTCTGGTGCCTCTAGGAGCCTTTATATGCTGGGACTACATGGTTCACTCAAACATGTGGCATTTTGCTATACTGTAAGCGCTGGTATGCCACTTGATGCTCCATCATTTTATACGAGCATCATACATTTGGAGCATATATAACATTGCTGTTCATTTGCAACACAGCTGTAATTTTTCTTTAGCCCAATGTGTGTAAACTTCTTCACTATCTTTCTTGGCTTAGTGGTTGCTATGCTGTATTTTTTTTTCCACAAAGTACCAGAGCTGAGAGAGAATTGGCTAAAGGGACTCTTCCCCATTTTGGATTCAGTGTTAAGAAAGGAATTTTATTACTTTTTAAAAAAAGACTTGATTCATTTATTTATTTGAGAGAGGTGGCAGGAGGAGCAGAGGAAGAAGGACAAGCAAAGTTCACACTGAGTGGGGCTCGAGTCCATGACCCTGAGATCATCATGCAAGCCAGAATCAGGAATTGGATGTCCAACCAGCTGAACCATCATCCAGGCACCCTGGAAAGGACTTTATTTTTTTTTTTTTTAAGATTTTATTTACTTATTTAACACAGAGAGAGATCACAAGTCGGCAGAGAGGCAGGCAGAGAGAGAGGGGGAAGCAGGCTTCCCACTGAGCAGAGAGCCTGATGACGTGGGGCTTGATCCCAGGACCCTGAGATCACAACCCGAGCCAAAGGCAGAGGCTTTAACCCACTGAGCGACCCAGGCACCCCTTGGAAAGAACTTTAAATATGACCATGCTGGTTCCATGTATTCTTAGCCCCATTTCACAGATGAGACTGATACTCTTGAGAAGATAACGGAATTAGAAAACAGTAGAGCTAGAGATACAAACAGGGGCTGTGACCAAGCATGTTGTGGAAAATGAGAAATATCTAGCTCCTTTGGATAGAATCTGCAGAGTGTAGTTTATGTTCTGTTGAAGTGCTGTAAATTTTAATAAACTCAGACATCCCTATAGTAAAGCACCAATGAACGAAGTACTAAAACCAAATATCATGTAGTGACCCTTTCGTACACACAAATTTGTTCTGTGTGTGTATGTGTGTTTCTCTAAAAATTGAAAACTTTTTATTTAGAAATAATTATAGATTCTCAGAAACTTGCAAATGTAGTAAAGAGATTCTGGATACCCTTCACCCAGTTTCTTCCAATGGTTACTTCTTAAAAAACTATTGGACACCCTCTCCAACATTTGTTGTTTACCGTCCTGTTGATATTGGCCATTCTAACTGGTGTAAGGTGGTATCTCAGTGTGGTTTTGATTTGAATCTCCCTGATGGCTAAAGATGATGAACTTTGGAGAAAGGGGTACCCTCTTACACTGTTGGTGGGATTGCAAGCTGGTGTAGCCACTTTGGAAAACAGTGTGGAGATTCCTCAAGAAATTAAAAATAGAGCTACCCTATGGGTATTACCCATACTACTGGGTATTTACCCCAAAGAAGCAGATGCATTACAAAGAAGGGCCACATGTACCCCAATGTTCATAGCAGCAATGACCACAATTGCCAAAGTGTGGA
>CM053607.1:8452841-8466158 GCA_028646535.1 Procyon lotor
AATGGAATATTATGCCTCCATTAGAAAGGACGAATATCCAACTTTTGTATCAACATGGATGGGACTGGAAGAGATTATGTGGAGTGAAATAAGTCAAGCAGAGAGAGCCAATTACCTTACAGTCTCACTTATGTGCTGAGCATAAGGAAAAACATGGAGGGCATTGTGAGAAGGAAGGGAAAGGTGAATGGGGGGAAACCATTCATCTTAGGGGGAGATGAACCATGAGAGACTGTGGACTCTGAGCAACAAACTGAAGGTTTTGGAGGGGAGAGGGGTGGGAGTTGGGCGAGCCTGATGGTGGGTATTGAGGAGGGCACGTATTGCATGGAGCACTGGGTGTGGTGCATGAACAATAAATCTCGTAACACTGAAAAAAAAACTATTGGACAGTGTCAAAGGCAGCAAATTGACACTGGTACAAGTTATGTGTGTATAGATCTTTGTCATTTTGTCACAAATGTAGATTCATATAACCACCACTGTAAGGAAGATACAGAACCAATCCATCACCTCAAACATGGCTTTCATGCTGCCCTTTTGTAATCACGTCTCATCCCAACAGTGTTCTTAACCCTTGGCAACCACAAATCTGTTCTCTGTCTTTGTAAGTTTGTTGTCTCGGGAATGGGTGATAATGGAAGTCTGGGCTCTTGCTTGGCCTTTGCTGATGGAAGAGAGCGGGGGCCATATTTTTTTGTGATGTTTGGCTGGGGTAGAGTGGTTTTTGTCTCAACTTTTTCTATCTTGCTAGGTTGCCTTTTTCCCAGTCCTTCCAATAGAGGGAGCAAACTTTTCTTGGGGTTTTATGGTCTGTACCTTTTTTTTTTCATTTTTGAGTTGCTGGCGTCTCCAGTACCCTGTCTGGGATATGTGAAGCAAAAAGAAAACCCAAGGAGCTCAACATCATGTTGTTCTCAAGTCCCAAGGCCCCTACCCAGTTTTCCTTTCTCTTCTCCACCTTTCAGTCTTCTTAGGTTTGTTTTATACACAAAGTTCAGGGTTTTTAGCAGTACTTCAACTTCATTTCCTTGGATAAGATATGGTTGTGCTTTCTTGGGTATGTTATCCCAGAGTGTACTAATGATGAGCCAGTGCAAAAACACAAGACCACTTCTCCAGGCTTCAGAACCTTCTTAGCATCCATTCCTGAATGCCCTACATGCATTTAAACTCAACAAGCTGCCTTCCAATTCCTTCTTGAGTTTTCACTATTGAGACTGGTGATCTTACCATGACTCAGTCATCTAAGCCCAAAATTTGGAAGTTGGTTTAGACCCTTCCTTGTACAGAATCATTCATCATATCTGACTGATTTTACTTCTTAAGTATCTTCTGACCTAACATCTTCTGTCCATTTCCTTGTTCTTTATTTGAGTCTTCATCATCTCTTGCCTGGGCTGTGCCATAACTTCCTCCATGTCTCTGTGTCTCCACTTTGTTCCTTCTGAGAGTAATATAATACTTGGTATAAATGAGTCTCAGCTTTGGTGGTTCCCTTAAAATATTCTTTCCATATATTGAGAGAATTATTAGAGAATAGTTCTATTTTTTCCTAAGGTAACTAAGCCCAAACTCATTTCATCCATCTAGAGCTTCAGTTTTAGGGCCATGTAATGGCGTGTGACTCTCTTATCAAGTCTACCATTTGGGCTTGGACTTGGATTTCTCCTTGTCCAGATCAGGTTTATAAATCAGCTCCATATCATGATTAACCACTTTTCAACTATATGACCACTGTAGGTGCGTCTATCTTTGTCCATCAATCATACGGAAAGAAGTTCTGCCTGTTTCCCCAGAGCAAAGACCCTAAGCTGAAAGCATACCTGATGTTTGTGGAATAACAGGGGTGGTAGTTGTGGTTAGGGGTGAGTTGTAGGAGGGGAGGTAATGTGCCTGTTGACAGACATGGAAGGCCTTGGTAAAGGCAGAGAGGGTAGTTAGGATAAAGGTTTAACTCATCAAAATCTAAAATGTGGAATATATTTAATATCATTTGCTTGTGGATCGTGTTTTTACTCCTTGCAAATTCTTAATCCAAAATCTTTTTCCACTTTTGATTTTGGCAATGGCCAACTCAGCCTATAGCTCTCCTCTTGACTGTGGAGTTCATTATGCAATATTTACTGCCTCACTTAAAAACAAACATGGAAGAGGATTTCTGATGAGTTCCTCTTTCAGATTGTCACTCAGGGGATACCTCTAGATCTCCTGACCTGGAAATCAGCAGGTTCTACATTTGTGGTGCCACAGGACTGTATGCATTTACATATATTAAAAGCTGCTGCTTGAGGATCTGGCTTCTAGTCAGCTTGAAAGTAGGTGCTGACTGAGGTTACTCCCTTTGGAACACCGACAGTTGCAGGCACACAGCCAACAATTAGGACCTATCAAGAATAAATAAAAATAAATAAATAAATAAATAAATAAATAAATAAATAAATAAATAAATCAGACTGCTTAGATAATCACAAAGGTTTGAGAGACCATCTAAAGCTAGGGCAAGGAGTTCAACAATAAATTTCATCTACCACATGAGGCCAATCCTTCAAACTGGGAGAAGTAGCTGTTTTGCCTAATACATAAAAACAAACACAGAGTCAAGCAAAATGAGAAGACAGAAGCATATGTTACAAATGAAAGAATAAGACAAAACCTCAGCAAAAGACCTTAATGAAATAGAGATAAATAATTTACTTAATAAAGAGTTCAAAGTAATGGTCATAAAGATGCTCACCAAATTTGGGAGAAGAATAGAAACTCAGAGTGCTTAGAACTCCCTGACCCATAGGGACACCTGGGTGGCTCAGTTGGTTAAGCATCCAACTCTTTATTTTGGCTCAGGTCATGATCTCAAGGCTGTGAAATCAAGCTCCACATTGGGCTCTAAGCTCAGCATGGATTCTGCTCAAGATTCTCTCTCTCCCACTCCCTCTGCCCCTTCCCACCCTAAACTCTTTCTCTTTCTAAACTAAATAAATAAACCTTAAAAAACAAAACCAAAAACCAAAACAACTTCCTGACCCATGAACAAAATTGAGGGTGTAGGGAGCATTAGAATTTTGAAATAATGACTACTTTCTCAATGGCTACATAAGACTAGCCTGTTCATCAGCTATTATTTTTGAGGGTTGGAACAATGCATTTAAACTACTAAGAATTGGTTATAGAGTGGCACTGTTCTAAAGGGAAATCACAAGAGTGCAACTGGAGGAAAGTGTTTGATCTGCCTTATCAGATTCCTCTGTGTACATTCACTATGCTGTAAGATTAAAGAAGTTTCTATGACCCTTTTGAAGCTAAATTCATTTTAGGTTTGTCTTTAAAAGAGACCGAGAAAGGGTTAAAAAATCACCCTAGGGTTGCATTTTGAGAAAATAAGAATAGTCAGCATTATGATATAGATAACAAGAGGCTAGCAGGATTACATTTCTCCCCCCTGGAATGTTCTTTGAAGGTATTCTAGAGTAAAACAAGTTTTTTATTTACAACATCTCTTACAGTTTTTCTGAGAAGTCAGTAGAACATAATATTGTCATCATCTTTTTTTTCCTCCCCTGATCTAGGAGAGTTTTCTTTTTGTCATTTTTAATGCTTTCCCTATTATGAAGTTTTTTTTCACCTCTTACATTTTGCACTTAGTAATAATAGGAAATAAACTGACAATTTGAACTGACAAGCCATATAACAAGAGCATCTTAACAGGATACTTGATAATTAAACCCATGGCGGTTGTGTGGCATGTATTTGATGCCTTTGTGACCTTCGGCCATTTCAGGTTTCATCTTATGCTCTCAAAATCAGGTTGTCTTTACCCCACTTCTGTTTTCTCATTACTCCTGTGCTCATACATGTTTATGGGAGGTTTGTGTTTATTTTAGCAGCAACAAGAGATTAAAATAGTTCAGGCTCCAAGAACAAAATGGAAATGATGTTTTTCCAGGGCGCAGAATGCCCACCTCATGTTATGATAGTGCATCATAACTCAGCACAGCAAGCCCTTTTGTGCGGAGAGTCAAGGCCAGACTCATTCTACTGCTACTCCCTATTTTATGATCTTGTTAAGGTTGACCTCTACCTATCTTCAAGTATTATTTCCACAAAAATAAAATTCTTAACTGGGCTTCTTGTCATGAGTGACTAAAAAATTTTTTCTTTCAGCCCCACCTCTTAACAGAGAGAAACAGCCCTTCCTTCTCCTCTATATTTAGAACAAGTGGAATAAAAGGTAACAAACAAAAATAGCTACTAGAAATATTGGACTAGCCAAAAAATAAGTCTAATCTTAAATTCTGAAGGATTCTCAAGTAGTCCTCAAATATAATTCTTAATTTAATTTTTATAAAATTGCTAAAATAGTTCTCCCTCTTCCTTGCCACCTCTACTACTACTGTGGGGACTTCTGTACAATGGCGAACTTTCCATGGTAGCATTGTCACAGGACTCATTTTAGACATGGGTTACTTTGGGGACAATAACAGATTAATTGATGGGAAGCCAGGGCAATCCTTATTACTTAGTACTAAATCATCAAATCACTATCTTTAAAGAGTAGATAATTTTCTTTTTTAAAAGATTTTATTTATTTATTTATTTATTTATTTATTTGAGAGAGAGCGAGCACAAGCAGGGGCAGTGGCAGACAGTGGGAGAGGGAGAAGCAGATTTTCCATGGAGCAGGGAGCCCGATGCAGGGCTCAATCCCAGGACCCTGGGATTATGACCTGAGCCGAAGGCAGATGCTTAACTGACTGAACCACCCAGGTGCCCCAAGAGCAGATAATTTTCTTGAGTAAATTTGTCTTTTAAATACAGTAGCTTTGATAACCACTGCAAGAAAACACAGTACTGTATTGGTACTAATACTTATCAGTACAGTACTATAAACACTGTAATATTTTATTTGAGTAGGTTTTTTAATCAGTAAAGGTCAGTTTAGTCCTCAGATATGCATGATTAATTCCCACTGATTTGTATGGAAGTCATGTATTTTTAAGAGTTATGGGGAGTTTAGTGTGGTTGTCTAGGAAAGAAAATCACATTCTTTGATGGGATTTCATGCTGCACAGAGATGGCATATAATGGAAGAAATTGGTCAGAGAAGTCTATGATGCCTCCTGGATGACCAAACATCTCTTATTGTTTGGCTTCTGTTTCCAGGATGAATAATCTTTCCTAGTGATCCTCTCTCATATGTACTCTGGTATCCCTCTACCTAGATAGAGATAAGGTTTACTGCTGTTATATGTAGGTGTTTAAGTAATGTCTGGCACAGAAAAAACACTAAGTGTTTTCTAACACTAATTATTTCTATAATTATTACTAATTATTCCAAGACCACCTCAAACAACTCACCAACTAGGTAAGATGGAAATGGAAAGCATGGATTAAGTTGTCATTAGGAAAGAAAGTGTATCAGTTAGTTTGCTGTGTAACACAGAAACCTAGAATTTAATGCTTTAAAAAGAACAACCATTTATTTGGTTCATGATTGGGTGGGTCATAAAGTTGGACTGTGTTCAGCCTGGCAGCTTTTCTACTTTGGCTCTGAAGCATCTGGGGTCAGCTGCTAGGTCATCTGGTGTCTGGTTAGTCTAGGCTGGCCTTGCCAGGGGTGGTTGTCTTTGTCCCACAGGTCTCATGATGGGACAGGGGACCAAGGCACAAGCAGTCACAAAGACCAGCCACACTGGCCAAAGGAAGCTACAAGTTCAACTCAGATTCACGGAGTGGGGAAATAAACTCCATCTGTTGATGGGAGAGGTGCAGAATCACAAGAGTGTGTGGATCGAGAAGAGTGAAAGATTTGGCCATTTTTACAACCTACCACATAGAGCAAGATGGCTGATGTGAAGGACAAAGCAGAGAAGGAATCAGAGGATTTAGGTATGCATATGTGTGTGTTTATGTGTGTATGTGTGTGTTTGTATATGTAAGTACTTGTATTTTGGGGAAGGGAGTCAGGTAGCAGAGGGAAGAATGATAAATAACTGCAAAGTCATGATCACAGGTGTCTTAGAATTTGGTGGCACCATATAAATAGGAAATATAGTAGGAGAAGCATTCACCTCTGAATGTATAGAGTTTTGCAGTAGAAGTGAGATGTTTAAGAGAAAGTATCTAGGAAGGTGTCCAGAAATCCAAGGAAAAGCAGACCTACATACTTAGGATATGAATAGATGCAAACAACAGCAACAACAAAAGTGTCTTTCCCCCCCAGCCAGTGTTGACTCTCCTTTTCTGATAACCATGATTATGTGATTTCCTTTTGAGTTTCTTTTTCAGGACCCCCTTTCCAGCTCTTAGTTCATGTGATTTGGAGGGACTAACTCCGGCCACTTGGCACCTGGGTCCTAACCAATCAGCATATTCCATCTCTCTGGATGGAATCCCAGCACTTGTGCTAGAGCCATTGGAACCTTTCCTTCCACTAAAGCAGATGTACTTGGAGGCTATAGAGCTGCTGGACATCATCTTACATGGAGTCTGCCTAGGAATGAAGCCAACAGAAAGAGAAGAAGAACTGATAGTGTGTGTGTGTGTGTGTGTGTGTGTGTGTGTGTGTGACAGAGAAAGAGAGAGGAGAGTGAGAGAGAGGAGAGAGAGAAAGACACAGTGAGACAGTTTAGACCCATGGATCCAGTTGTACCTAGAGCCACATATACCTTCAAGCTTTTCAATTTCAGGAACCAATAAATCCCCTTTTTTACTTGAACTAATTTGAATTGAGGGTCTGTCATATGTTACGACTATAAAAAGAGAAAAGAATATAAACTTAGAAAACAGTTCTATTTAGTGGGCTGAAGAAAAATTGACAAGTAAGTCATAAAAGCCCATGGAGACAAGAAATCCAAGAACAGAAACTAACAAAAAGGAGGGGCGCCCAACAGTGTTGATGTCATCCCAGGTTGTGGAGCAAGAGCTCTTCTCTGTCCAGAAGCCTTGACTTGGAGGCCAGGAAAAACTCTGAAGGAGAACTCTTGGCAGCAGAGGGGTGGAGAGGAAGGTGCACTGCCAGGAACTAAGGAAAGAGTGGGCGATTTCCTTTTTCCATAAATGGGACTCCTAGTCACTTGGGCCCAAAACCTTGGAATCAACTCTTCCACCTCCCCCTGCCACAGCCCACACAGCCAAACAGTCATCTTGTCCTGTAGAGCCTCCCTCCACAATTACTCTTGGACTTGTACCTTCCTTCACATTCTCCTTGCCAACAGCTTGGTCCAGGTGCCCATTATTCCTTTCCTGGAACCTGCGAAGGCTTTCTTGCAAGCTCCCGTGCCCACAGTTGTTCACCTCTGTCATCTGTTTTTTATTCTGCTGCCAGATTATTTGTCCCGAGGCTTAGTCCTGATGGTGAAATCGCCACACAGCGAGGGGCCTTGGAATGGGAACCCAGAGCCAGCTCTGACTTGCTATGGTATCTTGGAAAAGACTCATAATCTCTCTAGGTGTGGGGCTCTACTTTTGGAAGTGAGGGGTTGAAACAGGTGCTCTGACACTCATTGTCTCCCCACTGCCTGTAAAAAGCAATTCAAGCCCTAATTTAACCCTTTGAGCTTTAATTCCTTTAAGATACATATGTTGTAGCCAAAATGAGATACTTTTTGCTCCTGAATGCCTTCCCCACAACCTTCTACATTTCCACCTCTGTTCATCCCACCTATTCATTCTTACCTCTATTCTGTTCACCTGGAATTCCTTGTCTTTCCATATGGAAATCCCATCAGTCCTCCAAGGCCGAGTTCAAATGCAGTCTGTGAAGCTTTCCTGAACTCCCGACTTACCCCGTCTGTCAGGATGTTTTGCTCGGTTCGGTTGCAGGTTGAGCATACATCTTGCTTCTTGCCAAATTGTCAACAACCTGGGGTTCAAACCTCAGTGATATTCATCCCTGTGGCCCTCAAGGAATCTAGCACAGTAGTGAGTTCTCAGTAAAGGGCCGAATGAATGAAACACACACTTCATAACTGTATGGCTAACTCATCTTAGCCATCCTGCTAAGTTCCCTAGAGCAGTCTGATGTTGTAGGTCTGCAGAACAGGATTGTGTAATTAAAAAAAAAAATGGGCATATTGGTAAGAATCACTGGAGCAAGTGCTGACATCATTCCAACCTGGACCAGTCATGTGTCAGTAATGTAATGTTGGATACAAGTTCCATCGAGGTCCCTTCTATGGCTCCACACTGAGGTCAACCGAGCCGACCTTCTTCTCACTGTTTTCAAGACAAGGATGAGCATATTCTGGGCAGAACAGAGTGGTCTCTCTCTGGTGTAGCTCTTGACAGTGAAGAGTGTGAACAGGCTAGTCCAGAAGAACTTAAAGCAGAAATGGGGAGGAGGAAGAAAAGTCTAGAAGAAAGTGGTAGATAAAAAAAAAGTGGTAAAGAACAATATATGGAGATCACGGTTACCCCCAAATCCTTTTTATAGCAAGATTATCAACTCCAGATCTATAAACTTGTTGACATGTTGTGGTGAGACTGGGTAGTGACAGCCAGTGCCCATAGCCAGTAGCTAGAATTATGTGGCTCTCTCCTATCTTCAACAGTGAACCTTGAGACCTTCCTCCGGAATGCTGGTTTTTTTCTACAGGGCTGAGGGGAAACAGGCAGCTGTACTTAGTTGAACCTTTGCTCCCTTCTTATTGGCTTCCCCTCTTCACCCACAGCAACTTAAATCATTAAAATCCTGTATAATTAAAATTTCATTCAAGTTACACCAGTTATGTTTGCTGGCCACAGAGGAGTGTATAAATATCTTAGGAAAGCATAAAGACAGAGGCTGCTTCCTGCCCGTGGTTTGCCCCTTGCACAGGATGCTGTCTGCTACTGTGTGTGTTATCGACAGCCTAAGGAAGCTTGAACTTGTGGCTCAGACCGAATCTTTGTTCTGTAGCGTTATTTCCGTGGTGGGGGTCTAAGGGTGACACGTTGTTGGTGGGGGTGGATGTCGGCTCAGCTCCTTGTGGGACTCGGGTTCTCCCTCTTTCTCTTTTCTCTTTCCTTTCTTCCCTTCTCCTCTTGCTCTCCATTTAGAATTTGATCTCTTGCTTTTAAATATACCTAGATTAAAATAGCTTTCTCTCTATATATGCCTCATTCTCTCGTTTAACTGGAACACATGAGTTTATTTCCCTTCCTCCCCATCCTCTATGCCAATGTCAGATTAATTTCTCTGCAACACAATTTGTATTGCTATTTCATTGCTCAAAGCCCCACAGATTACTTATAAGATGACGTTAAAAGTCTACTCTGAAGTTCATTCACTGAACAACCAATTTTGAGCACATCTCATGTGCCTGGTACTGCCAGGAGCTCTCTTGTCATAGATTCTCCAGCAGCTCCAGAAGATCACAAAGGGATTGGCTTGCTGAACAGTCTAGAATGGGGTTTTGGAACCCTGTAGTAATGGCCCCATTGTGTAGTGGGCATTGTGTATATTTCTAAGTCATATAAATACCTTACTTGGGGTGGGATATCATGGTAGTGGTAGTGACTGCTGTTATGTCACCTCCATTGAGATACTTTTGACAGCTTTGGGATCAGGGTATATCTTGGTTTGGGTTCCTATGTGGCAGACCTTGAGACAAAGTGAAAGTAATTTATCTGGGAGATGGTTGCAGTAAGTAAGAAGGAAGAGAATGAAACCACTAAACACTGCATTATCAACTCAGTTACCTAGGCAACTGGAGCCCAGTTCCTCTGGGGAACTCTAAGAAGCAGAGTAGAGCATGCCTCAGAGTCACCCCAACAGCAGTTTGCCTGTCAGATGTCCCCAGACATCACTGATTGAGAGCAGTTCCAGAGGCCGGAATGTACTTGTACTTCTTGCTCACCTGCATGTCTATAGTCCCATAGCAGACCTCGGGGCTGCTAACATTGCCTGGACAGCCTTTCCATAGAGAGGTGAGGGCTGTGGGGATGTGACATAGGACTGATGGTTTCCAGTAGCAGGGGAGATCCCTTTTTGGTGTTTGTGGGACATCTTGTACTGTTGGTTCTCATCATTTGGTTACATTCTATAAAGTCACCAAATGACAAGTTAGTGACTATTGAACCATTGTTCCTAGAGGAAATACAGGGTTAGGTTCCTGCGAGCCTCTGGTCACAACATTTAGTCAACAACACATAACCCTGTTTTATGCATTTCTGTTTCAAGACAGCTTATTTAATATATATTGTTGATTCATTAGCATTGGACTTGTGGCACTTTAGCTCATACCTGAATGAAGCTGGTCTAACACATATATTTTCTCCATAAGGCACATCACAACCTTCTCGTGCTGAGGAACACCAGACAGCCCTGCAGCATTGTGCTTGAGCCATTTTAAACAATGAAACCACCAACAATAAGAACAAAAGTGTGAAAAATGTGGCACTAAATAAGCCTCGGAAAGGACAGTCTTATACAAAGAACACTTGTTTGCAATGTGAGAGCAGAAATGAGGAGGCAGAGTGTCACCTCATTAGACCTTAGCTGAGAACATGTGTGTTATGTCATTGCAATTTTTGGCTGCTTTGCACATGTCTGTGAATGACTGTAAAAGGACCTTGCCATTTATTATTTTTTGAATTTACAAGTAAATTTTATCTAGGAGGTAAATTTGCAAACATGGAATTTGTGAATAATGAGGACTATTTCACCTTAAGACAAATATCGTGAAAGCCTACCATAATACTTAGTGGGGTCTAGAAAACTCAATCACAAAAGGAGGGCTTTGTTAATGTGAGGGTAAAGAAGTCATTAGGGTGGCCAGGAATCCAGTCAGAAGTCTCTTAAATAATTATCAGTCTACAGTAATTCAAAACACCAGGAGCTTATGCTACTTTTTTTTTTTTTTTAAAGATTTTATTTGACAGTGAGAAACACAGTGAGAGAGGGAACACAAGCAGAGAGAATGGTAGCGGGAGAAGCAGGCTTTCTGCTGAGCAGAGAGCCCGATGCGGGGCTCGATCCCAGGACCCTGGGATCGTGACCTGAGCTGAAGGCAGACGCTTAATGACTGAGCCACCCAGGTGCCCCCAGGAGGTTATGCTACTTAACAAAGAAATCTTTTGAGTTAGAATATATATGTCTCTGGCAAATTTGGATTTTCTCAGAGACACCAGTATCTTTATTTGCATTAACACAAAGAAGCCAGTGCCTGAATTAGTGAATACCTATAGGATTATTTAACTGAGTATATTTTGGGTCATCTTTTAAATATGTTGCATGTGGAGGAAAGGGGTTCAGAAATAAGACCTAGTGTGGGAATAAGAAAGGGAAGCAAGAAATATTAATTTGTAAAGTAAAAGAGAAAATAAGATAAAATTTGTGTCTGTGTATATAAAAATAAAAGTGCTTAAATATAAATATACATTAAACACATGTATTTTAAATGTAAGCTAAGCCAATTAAGGCTAATGCTATATTTGCTGGAAGTGATGAAGTGTTGAGCAAAGGGAAATAGATTTTGTGGCCAACTTTGGCCATCTCCAAATGGCATATGGTTGGATGAAGTCGGATATAAAAGTAGAGAAATGAAAATGCTAAAAATATTTGTCTTGAAAGATTTTTTTTTTTGACAGAGAGAGAGAGTGAGTGAGTGAGTGGGAGCAGTAGAGGGAAAGAATCCTAAGCAGACTCCACACGCAGTGCAGGGTTGATATTGGGCACGATCTCACAACACTGAAATTATGATCTGAGCCAAAATAAAAAATCCAACACGCAAGCAACTGAGCCACCTAGGCACCCCGTCTTGAAAGATTTTTGAGTGATTTTGTGTCCTGTCTCTCTGGGTATAATTATGGCCAGTGTTTGGTTATGGCATGTAAAAAATGAAGAATTGTTTCTGGATAAATTTTGAGGGTAATAGGATAATAATTATCATATAATATCAATATCAATAATATGTGATAGGGACCCCTGGGTGGCTCGGTGGGTTAAGCCTCTGAGCCTTCAGCTCAGGTCATGATCTCAGGGTCCTGGGATCAAGCCCTGCATCAGGTTCTCTGCTCAGCAGGGAGCCTGCTTCCCCCTCTCTCTCTGCCTGCCTCTCTGCCTACTCCTGATCTCTCTCTCTGTCAAATAAATAAATAAAATCTTTAAAAAAAATAATAATGTGTGATAAACATCTGTGAGTTTTTTCTGTTCATGAAATCCCACCAAGATGCAATTCTTCATAGCATTTAAAAAATGAATGCTTGCATTCATTCACTTACTCACTCATTTATCAATCATATACTGAGTGCTGTTTGTACTAGGTAGCCTTCTGGGGACTGGGGATACAGCAGCAAATTAAACCTGTAGTAATTCCTGACTTTTTGGAGCTTACACAGTAGCAAGGAGAGATGGCTAAATACAGACATAAAACAGAAATTTTAGATTCTAGAAGAGCAGTGGATAGAGTAGGGAAGGGTGATGGGGCTCCTTTTCTGCACTTCTTCAAGTGTTCACAGCTCTCCTCAGGACTCTACCTGCTGCTGATGAGACCAGTCCTAGAAGACTCTGGTTAGCTTTTGCACAAAGTGGCACAGAGCTCTGGGGTTTCTCTGATGCTGAGCCTGCGGCACTCTGTGGGCACAACGAGGGGCCTATAAATGCTTCTTGTTTTTTTTTTTCCTTATGGGTATAGTTCTGACACGCATTTCCTAAGTTTCCTTTGAGGCTGGCTGGAAGGATCGATCATCTCATGGAGACAGTCAGCTAGATTCCTTGAGGACTGGACTATAGATATTGATGTACTGTATGGATGGATGTTGATCTAGAGTATTATTCCTAATTTCACCTTTTGAACAAATGTTTACTAAGTGCTACTATATGGATGGCATTGAGAGACAACAGGAAGGCACAAGGCTCCAAGTACCTAAGAATGTGGTAATGCGTAATAGTTTCTAAATCAGGGAACACACTTCCTGGAAATTTTCTAATTAAATATTCCATACTCATATTATCTGTTGTACATTATTTCCTTTCATTTTGCTTGTATGCGTAGAATTTCCCTACATTAAACCCTGTTTCTGCTAACATCAAATCCCATAAATACCATTGCCATTTTCAGCTGCTTTACATATCTCCTCTAATTTACCACTACTGACTAACTACAAATGTAATTCTCCTTGGGAGCATGTTCTGTGCATGCGCAGCTGCAAGACAGACTTCAGAGTGAGAATTCTTCCATGGAAATAAATGAATAACCTGCCATGGCTTGAAGAATATGGAAATTAAAGGAATAATGTAGATTAACATTCCACTCTTCTACTTAAGTGCTCATTCAATGTGACAGGGGTCCTAAGGGGTGGACATGTCCAAGAATGTCTTCCTTCTTGCTCCAGAGC
>CM053607.1:8466258-8490774 GCA_028646535.1 Procyon lotor
CTCACAATGTCCTCCATGTTTTTCCTTATGCTCTACACATAAGTGAGACCATAAGGTAATTGGCTCTCTCTGCTTGACTTATTTCACTCCGCATAATCTCTTCCAGTTCTGTCCATGTTGATACAAAAGTTGGATATTCGTCCTTTCTGATGGAGGCATAATATTCCATTGTATATATGTACCATATCTTCTTTATCCATTCGTCTGTTGAAGGGCATTTTGGTTCTTTCCTCTATTTTTACAGGTCTTTTTAGTATTATGACCTTTGTTTGTGACTATGTTGTATGATTTTCATGTCTATGGGCTTTTCTTCCTCTTGAACCATCTTGGTCTGAGGGTATCCCACCTCTCTTTTCTTGGAAACTTTTGGGATTGGTAGCAGGGCACAAATCTGAACATGTGTTGGATCTCATATCTCCTAGAAGTTTCTTATTATTAAGAAGAATCTCATCCAAAGTAGCAGTTGCTTCGCCACTTCATTTACTTTCTGAGAAGTGAACTTGTAAGCCAGGCAAGTTAAATCCAGACATTTATCAGATGACCTGATTTTCAGGTGGAAGTTTCCAAGATTTCTAGGTAATTGAAGTCTCTCCTCGCTTCCACAACTTATCAATGTGCCAATTTTATGATCTGTGCCAGGATTAACCTATTTCTTCAGTATATCCTCATTACAGTAGCTTCTTTGTTCCTTTCTTTACATATTATACATATGTACATATATGTCTGTATTTTACCATTACCCAGCTTTCTCTACTAAAATTTTATTCTTGTATTAACAAATTTTCCCAAAGGTTAGGGTGACCATTTGTTGCAGTTTGCCTGTGACAGTCCTAGTTTATCTGTTCTTCCTGGGGAATTAATAATTAATACCTTCCCTTTTTAATTTCAAAAGTGTACTAGCTTGGATTCTAAATTATATGAATACCCAAAGTTTCCTTCTCAAATTCTCTATCCTCACTCAAAGTTTGTATCTTAACCTGGAAATAAAGTAAAATGTATTCATACCTTACTGGCCCTTTAATTTCCTCATCAGTTCTTCCAGCCCTTGGGGATTTTTTCCAGTCACATGCTCCTGCTTATGTCCAGTCCACATATAGCTGGGCTGTGCCATCCACCCTGATGGGGTTTTTTCCTTTTGGGTCTTTGACTCCTTAGATTCTATGTGCTATTTCCTCTGATTCTTTCCTGTGGGGATGTGTTGTTGTGGCTAATCCTCAGCAGGTCTTGGTTCATGGTATGTGGGACAATGGGTTATACCTGAGGGACAAGTGCACTGGTTCTGAATATCTTCTATTCCTCTTCTTTTTCACCAATCTGTATCCTGAGAGTCTTGATATCCTGGATCATTATTTTCTTCATTTCCACCCCTGCCCCCAGGAACACTTTGCTGTGTTTAACCAGCAGGTGTACAGACAGGAGTGGGCTCTACCCTACAGGCCTTAGAAACAGTAGTCCCTGCTTCTCTACTTCTGAGAAAATAAGATGTATTGAGTGTCAAGCCCTTTGCTTCTCCCCTAACATCTCTTAGGGCAAGCTCCTTTTTGACCTCTTGGAAGAAGACTGCCCACCTAAGTGGTCAAGCTCATGACCTTAGAGTCAGACAGCCTTGGGTTTTATTCCTTATTCTGTGCATTCAGGCAAGTTACCTAATTTCTGAGTCTGAATTTCTTCATTTGTAAAATGAGAATACCAACTCTTACCTTATTAGATTCAGGGGACAGTTAAATAAGGTCATGTAAAGAACACACTGAACATTGTGCCTAGCAATTGTATATGCTTAATAAGTAGTTGTTATTCTTGTAATAATAATAACTATTATTATAAGTGTAGTGTCAGAATTATAGTAAACTATTGATCCATCAGGTTCTATTTTATGAAGGTGACAGCAATCCCTAATGCAATGACACCAGTCTTTGAGCCAACATTGAGGTTCTGAAGACAACCCTGTTCTGTTTCCTTGGGTGTCTCTTCGTGGCTGAGAATGCTGGAGTCAATAAACCAGCCAACAGGCCATGTGTAGGAATAAAATTAATTCTCTCTGTGTAAGTAATTGGGTGGCTTCTATTTTTTTTCCCAGAATTCTCCTTTTTCCCCTTTTAACTCGACAAGGTATACCATCTACTATTATCTTTTCTACTTGAAGTAGGATAACATGGAGAAAATGAAGGGTGGAGAGAAACTGGATCTGAAGTAGATCTTGAATTTGTAGCCTGATCAGATTGGAACTCCCAGAAGGTTTATTGGTATGCCTAAGAGTGTGATCCCCAAATGAAATCTGAGTGCTTCTGCTCAGTTACTTTTTCCTTCTGGAGACCAGGGGCAAGACCCTGTGATTCCTGACACTCCTCTCCCTAGATTCTTGGCTCTTTGATTTTCTTCCCATCATAAATTGTTTTCCAAACTATCTCTGTTGGTAACCCACAACCAGCTACATCTATACTTACTAGAGGAGTCTTTGATAACTCCTTTCAGTTGATAAAATTAATTATGGAATCCTCTTTTTCTTCTGTCATTATTTCTTCTGGCCATTATTACTAATTTCATAAAGCTTTGTATTTAGATAGTCTTACTTATTTTTAAAGCCCCCAAATTCCTTATTTCACATTGTTAGATAATATGATTTTTTCTGAGCAACATCTCTATGATGTTGGGAAAAATTGGATAAACTGAGGCTCATAATGCTTCAATGCCTCTCTTAAGATCTTTTGATGAGTCAAGGAATAAGACCGGAATAGAAACCACGACTCTAGTCTCCTAAACTGTTTTTCTGACCACTAGACCACACTTCCTCTCCAGACTATGAAACACTGGAAAATGGGAGTCAGGCAGAGAGTAAATATGGAGGCGAACCCACAGAAACACAATTTTACTTGTACCCAAATCATGTCATTTAGCAAAGGAAAACAAAAGAACACCCCAGTCTCTTTGCTGTCATCAAAATTATAACCTAAACCCACAATGGATATAGAATAGGAAATGAGTCTGCCCTGAATTGTTGTATTTTCTTCCCATTTTAAAATGAATTTGAAAAAATTGTTTCTCAATCCTGGTGTGTTTTTCCCTTCTACAAAAGGATAATCTAAACATTCAATTTTATTTAGATTTAAGGGCATTTAAGTAAAATACCTTTATTACTCTCATTCTTCACACAATAAAGACCTAACCAATCATTATTTATTTAATGTTTAAGGCTTTGTAGAAACGTCAGGTTTGTTAGACATAGTCATTATCTTTAAACTTAAAATTTAGTTGGACATTATCTTTAAACTTAAAATTTAGTTAAACTTAAACTTAAAATTTAGTTCAGCCATGAAGAGCTGAAGGCAGTTGATAAATATCAACTGAGCAGGAGACATTAGAGGCTGCATGTGATGTGCAATAGTGAAAACCAAAACAATATGGAAGGCCTGCATTTGAGTCCCAGCTGGACCACTAGGCAGCTTTCAATCATGGACAAGTCTGATCCTATGCACTGATAGGGGGCCATGGCAGTTGCCTGTCTTGTCTTCCCACCGTACTGGTGTGGAGCCCGACAGGAGAGAACACATACAACATAGTCTGTGGGCTGACAGAGAAAATAGGAGAGGTGCTCAAGTCATGGCACACACCCAACTCATGCCAGGGTTGCACAGGCAAGCCTTTCTCCTTTGTCTCTGGAATCCCCAATGATAGAGTTCTCAAGGGCTATTCATTTGCCCACATGGAAATTAAAACAGGAAATTAAAGGAAGACTCCTTTGAAATTACTTTTGGCCATGAGAACAGAAAATAACCCGATATTTTCCTTTTGGCAAACAGCTCCTTGCCTCATCATTTGGAATAAACGTGAGCGAGAGATACTCGAATGCTTTGAAATCTGCTGACAACGGTTGTGAAGAGAGAATTTTTTGCTTGGGAAAGCAAGGCATGCAACTCAGGGAAGCTGAGTCCTCTGTTGATGGGGACAGAGGATGCCAAAACCTCTTCCCACCTGTGGTTCCCAGGGAGCAGTGACAACAGTCTTTCATCACTGAGGCCATGTGGCAACCAAGAGGGATCCTTGAATGACCCTTTCATGGGGGCAAGCCTCAACTTGAGTTCGTGGCTTCCATCTGCGGGCGAAACTGGGTATTGTTGATACAAAAACATGAGAAAAGGCAAGAGTGTACTTCTGAAATCAGACAGGGAAAGTCCACCACAACCATCCGTAAGCTATGTTCTGTGAGGACACTTTAATTCTGGGAGGGAGGACTTGTGATTTTTCTTAATGGAGGAAACAACTCTACGACTTTTGTCTAATCTTCTTTCACTGATCTCGGTTCTAGGGAGTCACTCTTTTATGGCAGTAACTCGTTACATTTCACATTTAGCAAAAGAATGTAAATGTCTTCTGTTGACGGCTAGACCCAAATCATGACATCCAAAGACAGCTATTTCAGTTATCTCGTATCTAAAATCAAGCAGTTGGAAGACAATCCCAGCCTTTTTTCTCAGGGTGGTGCACGGGCTAATGTAAGCGACACTGTTGAGCCCTTGTGTCCGAAGTAGAATAATAGGCAGCATTTAGAAAACAATACCATGGCGCCTGCCAGTCCTCAGACGCATTTTTTATTGTGAAATTTATATGAAAAGCAGTGCGGTGGGTTGTAATATATTAGCACCATCTAGTGGTGATGGTCAGAGCAGGTTCCCTCCCACCCCTCTCCCCATCTCTAGCAAACAATTTAAGGCCAAGCAATGAACTCTATTTATAGTTTTTCATCTAAATTTGTTGCCACTTTCCACTTGAAAGTGAAAGGTGCTGCACAAATGGAGTAAAAATATAGAGAAATGTGTAAACCTATTGTAATAATAGCAATGATAATTAGGAGTAATGTTTATTGAACACTAACTGCGTGATAAATTTGTAATAAATGCTTTTTTTTTTTTTTTGAGAGAGAGAGGGCGTTCGCACAGGAGGAGGGGCAGAGGGAGCGGCGGGAGAGAGCTTCAAGCAGATTCGAAGCCGTGTGTGGAGTCCGACACGAGGCTTGATCTCCCAACCCTGAGATCACGAAACCCTGAGCGGAAATCAAGAGTTGGACACTTAACTGACTGAGCCACCCAGGTGCCCCTGTTCTAAATGTTTTTTATATAATCCTCTTATTCAATCTTCACAAGACTCTGTGAGGTAGATATTATTCCTGTTATCCCCATTTTATGGGGGAGAAAACAGGCATGGAGAGCTTAAGTAACTGGCCCAGATTCGACCTCTGGTTTCGAGGACAAAAAAAACCTCCTCGTCCCACAGACATTGCATTTTCCGACCTTGACATGTTGGCGCCATCCGATGTCCCTGCGACAGCATACTGTGGGCAGGTGGAGCTCAGGAGTTTTCCCAGACTGAGACAGCATCCAGCTGGGGAAGCAGTGGGGCACACGGATCGAGAATGGGCGCTCTAGTGTCAGACTAGAACTGGGTTTGAGTCACAGGCCAGCCGATCCGGTGTCCTTGGGCAAATTACAGTAGCCTTTCACAGCCTTAGCTGCTGCTTACTCACGGGGGAGTTGGCAGTGTTGGGTGAGATGCGTGTGTAAGAGTCTGGCTCATGGAAGATACCGAAGGGCTCTTACTAGATTTCCACTTTAATTTTTAAAAAAGACACTGTGGATTTCAACTTGAATTGCCTTGAATGCCGAACTCATACAGCGTTTGGAGTTCTCCACCTCCCTCCCAGGGTATCAGAACGCTCATTTTGTGGGTGGAAAGAACCACAAGAAGTACAAGAAGGCTTTGTTTTAGAGTTCAATAGCAAATCTGAGATAGAATGGAAAGTAGAGTAATTTCATTCCTAATCTGTCCCTTATTGTGGAAGGAAGGAGTGGCCGCATGATCAATTGGCATGTTGCTGGTGCCATGCTGTTGGCACGTTGGCTCACACGTGGAGACCAGACAAGTTCACTCAGTGGTCAGGTGGCTCTTCCAGCCTGTATGGCGACTGGGGGTCATGAAGATTTGGGCACGACTCTTCTCCCCTCTCAGGGCATCCCCTCCAGCCCTTGCAGAAGGTACTGGGCTTTCGTGATCTTTTCTCAGGGCACTGCAGGCCATCGCCATGGGAAAGTAGAGAAATCTCTTCCCTTGGAGCTCTTTCTTCTCTGTTCATGCCCTCCTGTCTGCTTGTTCAGCACGGTCTTAGAAGGTGGGAGAAGGGACCGGGGGAAGGCAGAATTTAGATCCGGATGACAGAAGATAGGAAGTCAGTGTAATGGGAGGGAGTTGGCCTTCATGGGCTTACTTAAAAGAAAATCTGATTCTTCCCACTGTCCAGGATCAGCTGGGAGAGCCTGACTCCTTTCTGCCTTGCTTGGCATGACCACGGCCCTCTTCCTGTTCTATCATCGTGCTCTTTCTCCAGCTTTGTGCAGTTTGAATGTATGGAGACTTATGTTAATATCCTCATGTCCCATCACCTCTAATACACTGTCTGCCCAGCAGTCAGAGTTTTTGTTTTTGTTTTTTTTTAAGATTTTATTTATTTGACAGAGAGAAACACAGCGAGAGAGGGAACACAAGCAGAGGGAATGGTAGCAGGAGAAGCAGGCTTCCCGCCGAGCAGGGAACCCAATGTGGGGCTCGATCCCAGAACCCTGGGATCATGACCTGAGCCGAAGGCAGACGCCTAACGACTGAGCCACCCAGGCGCCCCCAGAGATAGTTTTATAAACACAGGTCTGATAACGTCCCTTCCTTGTCTAAAGCCATTCAGTGGTTTCCCATCGCTCTCACCAGAAAGTGCAGAATCTGCAACTTGACTTACCAGGGCCACGTGTGGTCCAGATGCAGCTCACATCTCCATGCTCACCCTCAGCTCTGTCTCCCGGGAGCCCCTCCCAGCCTCCTCCTGATGCTCTGGACGCTCCCCTTCCGGCGTGCACTAAGCTCTCCAGACCTCAGGGTCTCTGTCCGTGCTATTCCCTCTCCCAGGACAACCTTCACTGGACTCACTCCCACTTATCCTTAGACTCGTGTTCCCAAGTTTTGCTGTGCATCGGAATTACCTAGGGAGCTTGAAAAGACTCTTGATTCCCACGCTTCACCCCAAACCGGTCCAATCAGAATCTTGGGGCGTGAAACCCAGGAAAAAGTATTTTTTTAAAAAGCTGTCCTGGTGATTTCAGTGTGTAGCCAAGCTTGAAAGCCAGTTCTTAGATTAGTAGGTGCCTAATTTCTAATTTTCCAGTTCAGTTTGGGATTCCTTCCTTATGTGTTCTCATAGTCCTCCATTACGCCCCCACATTTGTTGATTGCCTCTCCCACTAGACTGTAAGCTCCATGACGCTGTGTCCATTGTGTTTACTTGCCTCTTCCTGGGGTGTGCCACAGGGCCTGGCCTTCAGGGGGTGCCTGATCAGTAACCGTGGAAAGAAGGAAATCTGGTATGTGGATTTATTAGTTTCCCTATTACTCGAAGCTGGCCCTCCTCAAAGGCTAGAAAGCAGCAGCCTGCTGGGGCTCAGGCCCCCACGCCCACATGGTGAGTCAATGAGGCAGGTGCTAAGAAGAGGAGGGCTTCCTGCTGGGAGGCAACCACACTTCTATCACCTGGGGAGAGTGTTTCCTTGCCTTGGGGGACGTATCTACTGCTGGGCCATGGCAAGGATTGGGATTATCAAGGATTACATTTGATTGTTGGGCAACCTTCCCACAAAGATATTGGCCTACGAATTTATTTTTAATTAATTGTCTTTAGCAGTGAACATTTGCCTAGAAAAACATTCTCAACCCTCAACAGTCAAAGCATTTTCCCATCTGACTCTTGCTCAAGTTGATAGCATATTTCTTGATGAACAGTCACTGTATAGACAATACATTAAAAATAAGTTAATAGAGTAACATATTTGCACAAAAGCAGCTGATTAGTATCAATATCACCCTAGAATGTCCTTACAGGGACCAGGGGTAGGCTTTGGGTATGACCCCAAGACCCTATCTTGAAGAACAGCTTAGCTGTGTGCTCAGAAGGATAAAAAATTTAAGACGTATTTTCACGTAAAATGCACTGATTAAAGCTGTTGACAGGACAATCCTGACATCCATCTCAATGGTTTGCATTTTCTTTTCTGCATCCACTTCTACAGATTTGTTGCAATATATCACAAACATGGAAAAAGATCTTACTGAAAGGAAATGTAACTGTAGTCACATTGAATGACTAGACATCCCAACTAGCATCTACCAGAAGATTTTGCGTCTGACCCTTTCTGCAATTCCGCATGACTCATTTTGTGCTAATGTCTCCCAGTCTCCACCCTCAGAATGAAAGTAATAAAATTTGCCTTTAATTAAAGTCTCTAAAGTTGGGTCCAATGGAAAAATGAAATACTTGAGGATATGACTTAGCCTGTGCTAGGAATTTTATAGGCAGTTCACGAAGGATTTTTTTTTCCAAGTGATTTGCACGATAGGCAAAATGTATTTTAAGCTGAACGCCTTGAACTGGAAACCGCGCACAATAACCTGTCCCAAAAGCAATTATCGCATCAGGACACACCCGTTGGGATTCAACACTCCTATTTAAAGTCTGTCCAAACACCACAGCCCACGTGTATAATGGCTTTGGCAGAAGGGTGAGAACCAGCATCTGCCAGAATCTTATTTAACGGAGCAGGAAATGGATGTTTTCCGAACCAAAGTTTTAAAAGTCGAGAAATACCTATTTTGTGAACAGGATTTATGATTTCATTCCCATGAGAAGAAGAAGTAAAAGAAAATGGACAAAATTTAATTCCATAAAGACATCACAGCCCTGGAGCCCATTTTCTAATGGGAATTGAGGGTGTTTGTGGAGCAAATCGGCTTGAGAGGTAATCTGCTTGAAACACAAGGATTTTTCTACACGTGCAAAAATATTTTGATCTCTGAGATTTTGAGTATAAGGTTCAGTTCCAGCATTGCCTTTCCCAGGAAGTCTTTGCTAGTACCTCCTCCTCTGCCCTCTGGATTAGAAGCCCCCCCACCCCCCACCCTTTTATACAGCATACTTATCAATGGGTTTCCATGTTGTTTGGGGATTGCCCTCCCGTCTGTTAGGTGATGAGTTATTGATGACCACGGATACTGTTTCATTCATCCTTACTCCTGCTGGACTTAGTGATGGCTGTACCAATGAATAAAGGAACAAGATTATCATTGCTATCATAGGCTTGGTACAGTGTAGGTGGTGACATTTGGAACCCAGGCAAATAAAGCGAGTCATGGGCCACTCTTGTTTGCACATGACTAACTTGTACCGCCATCTTGCGTCATCTGAAGGCTGAGTGTTCAGCATGTCAGGAAGCACTGTGGTTCCATTTAGTCAGTGTGTTTTGGCCCTGTTGGATTCGTGTAGTTGCCTGCTGCAGTGATGTGGGTAGGCAGGGAGGGAGGGATGGAGTGAAGCCCAAAGTAATTTCTCATCAATCAAAGCCTGTCTTCTTCAAGGACTTTTCTTTCCTTACCATTAAAAGAAAATACTACTTTAACACATCATTCCCTAAATCACCTTCTAAGAGGAGAGAACATAGAAAATCATTTAGCAATGGTGGTCAAGACTTATTCTGGTTCAGTATAATTCTAGGGGAAAAGCTGCCTTGGCTCAAGGCCCTGCTCTTTGGTGTTCTGTGGAAGATACATTTTAGAAGTCTCAGAGTTGAGGATGGAACGTTCAGACCGACCAGGCATATCAGCAGGTTTGTTGGGGGGTTCTGGGTGACAGGCAAGCACTTGACCTAATAATCAAAGGTGGCTTCATGAGGGGCAGAAGAAAGGGGTAGAATACTGAAAAACCATGGAGTGAACTTGAGAAAGGAGATCGAAGTTAAAATAAAAAAGCAACAAAGATAATTTCATCTCTTGAGCAAAGAAAATGTGATGTGTATTTTTTTTTCCCTCAGGAGAGATCAAATTAGCTAGAGAATGTGGCTGGTTTACCTTATAATGGTGCATTAAAATTATTCTGATTCTTAAAATACTAAACTTCTATGAGAGGAGCATACCTTTACGTAACACTGTTGCTTCCCCAAATTATACAGAAATAGGTGATGTGATGTAACCGTGAGGAAATGCCCATCCCACACAAAAAAGAGATCCCACCATCTATGTAGATGATTGAAGTCTGCGCAGCTCTATCTGTGGTGATTTAGTTCCCATGACCTCAGATCCAAAAACATCAGCCTTTGTAACTCTCTGCCCCTCCGTCCATATTTACTTTCCAGAACCCTGTAATATTTACAGGGAGGTCAATGAGTCTGAATAACTGAAACTGAACTACTTGTTCATAAAAAAGTATTTTTTGTGTAGAAATGAAAAATTTTTAAAGTCTTTCCATGTTATCGTGGTGACAATAAAGAGTAAGGTAATTTCTGTGCTCAAACAATAGCTTACTTTTTACAAATTTTATTTTTTTAGGTCTTTTCATCAATTAACCAGTGAACAGTAAGACACAATATTACCCAAGCCAGGATGCTTTATATAGTATACAAATCTTGTATTCAGAATGTGAGATTTATGGGGTGCCTGGGTGGCTCAGTGGGTTAAAGCCTCTGGCTTCGGCTCAGGTCATGATCTCAGGGTCCTGGGATCGAGCCCCGCATCGGGCTCCCTGCTCAGCAGGGAGCCTGCTTCCCCCTCTCTCTGCCTGCCTCTCTGCCTACTTGTGATCTCTCTCTCTGTCAAATAAATAAATAAAATCTTAAAAAAAAAAAAAAAAGAATGTGAGGTTTCCTTATAGAAAAGTTGCTAGGGCAATAGCAGGAAAAGGTATCTATCTGGCCAGCAGACACATGAAAAGATCACTTATCGTCAGAGAAATGCAAATCAAAACCACAAAGAGATATCACCTCATACCTGTCAGAATGGCTAAAATCGAAACACAAGAGACAGCGAGTGTTGGCAAGGTTGTGGGGAACAGGAACCCTCGTGCACTGTTGGTAGGAATGCAAACTGGTGCAGACACTCTGGAAAACAGTATGGAGCTTCCTCAGAAAGTTAAAAATAGAACTACCTTATGATCCAGCAATGCACTACTGGGTATTTACCCAAAAGATTAAAAAACAAAACAAAACAAAAAAACCACTAATTCAAAGGGATACATTCACCTGTATGTTTATAGCAGCATTATTTACAGTAGCCAAGATAAGGAAGCAATCCAAGGGTCCCCTGATAGATGAATGGATAAAGAAGTGGTATGTAAATACAATGGAATATTATTCAGTCATCAAAAAGAATGAAATCTTGCCATTTGTAACAACATGGATGGAGCTAGAGAATGTAATGCTAAACAAAATAAATCAGTCAGTAAAAGGCAAATACTGTATGATTTCACTCAAAAGTAGAATTTAAGAAACAAGACAAACGAACAAAGGAAAAAGAGAGAGAGAGAGAGAGAGAGAGACAAACCAAAAACAGACTCTACTATAGAGAACAAATTGATAGTTACTGGGGGGAGGTGAGTGGGGAGATGAATGAAACAGGTGATGGAGATTAAAGAGCACACTTATCACGATGAACACTAAGTGATGTATAGAATTGTTGAATCACTATATTGTATACCTGAAACTAATATAATCCTATATGTTAATGATACTAGAATTAAAATAAAAACTCAATAAAAAAAGCATTTGTTTATACATAGACAAATACTCCCTGATAAATATTTATCATAATTATAGTAATCATGTAGTAATTATATGCATAATGTATATATACATTATAATGCCTAATGTAACTATACATATAATATTGCATATTATGTACCACTTATACATACAGTAATGTAATTGTTTTCTTTTTCTTTAAGATTTTATTTATTAATTTGACACACAGATCCCAGGACTCTGGGGTCAGGACCTGAGAGGAAGGCAGATGCTTAATGGACTGAGCCACCCAGGTGCCCATGTAATTGTTTTCTTAAAAACAAACACACAAATATCTATCTGTCTTAGCTAATATCTACCATGTGTAGGCACTGCACTAAGTAAATTATATTTCATTTATTCTTCCCCACAAGACCCTCAAGTGGTATTGCCAGTCTGGCTATGCCACAGATGATCCGATGTGGAAAATACTTAAGAGACCGAGCTGGGTGGTCCAGGCCTCATGGTTGGTTAGTTAGAGGAGCTGAGATTTGAATGGAAGTCCAGCAGGCACCAGAGCTTGAGTTCTTACCCACTTCAATATAACATCTTTGATCACTGAAGCCCTACACAGGGCACAAGAGGAGTTTATAAAATGTTTTAATTCTAATTTAGAAAACGTAACCCAAATGTAAAACAACAAAGGCACTCAAGCGCTACATTAACATAATAAGCCAACTGTATCTCAGCTTCTACAGTTTTGATTTGCAAACCAATTCCAAGTGAATTCCAAGCTACTTTTTGGACCATTCCTTTTCTTTCCAGAATATTTTAAAATAGAATCACTTAAGGCCTGTGGCATTTGAAGAATTTACACATTTGTGCTTCCCATGAAGATGGGAAATCATTAATTCTCCAAAAAGGGCCTGCTTCTCTTTTTTTTCTCTCTTCATTCCTAACTCAAAAAGTGTAACTGGGGAGCCTTCTGGGTGGCTCAGTCGTTAGGCGTCTGCCTTCTGGTCAGGTCATGATCCCAGGGTCCTCAGACTGAGCCCCACATCAAGCCCTGCATTGGGCTCCCTGCTCGGCGGGAAGCCTGCTTCTCCCTCTCCCACTCCCCCTGCTTATGTTCCTTCTCTCGCTGTCTCTCTCTCTGTCAAATAAATAAATAACTAAAATCTTTAAAAAAAAGAGTGAAATTGGGGAAGCGGGTTGATGGGCATGAGGCCCCCAGGGAACACTTTCCAAAATAATTCTCTGGCAGTCAAATGTGTTTTAAAATGTCCAGAAAAAAAAAAAAAAAAAACAAACAAACAAGGCATGGCTCCTTTAAGAAAAGACTGTATAATGTTTCGTGATACCCCAAATGGCTGTTGGGCTATTAAAAATGCTCAACATGGAAAGATGTTTGCTTAGGATTGCATGAAAAAGCGGATTGTGAAACAGTAGGCACAGTGTTTCCCCTGTTGCGAAAGGCACATGGAAAGGACAGACACATGAACGTGAGCGTGTTAGTTCGCTAGGGCTGCCCTAATGAAGCACCATGAACTGAGTGATGATAATTCTGGAGGCTAGAAGTCTGAGATCAAGATGTCAGCAGGGTTTTTCCTGAGGCCCCCATTCTTGGCATGTAGACGGCCATCTTCTTTCTTAACCTTCCCATCATCTTCCCTTTGTGTGCATCTGTGTCCAAAAACCTCCTCTTATGATGATGGTGGTTGCATTGGGTTAGGGTAGACCCTAATGATTTCATTTTAACCTTGTCACTCCTGTGAAGACCCTATCTCGAATATAGTAACATTCTGAAGTATTGGGGGTTAGGACTTTAAAACATGAGTTTTGGGGAAGACGCAATCCAGCCCATAGCAGGCGTCCTGAGTCAGTCCTCCCTTTGCAGGGATGGTGGGCAGCACTGTCTGAGGAGTGCCATTCTGGGCAAGGAGACCTCACTGTGTCCACTCCTCACCCCAGTCAGGCAAGCCGGAAACCTCATGTCTTGGTAAACTGATGGAAAATCCAGAAAATTGGATTTCGATTTTTGAACCCAGTTACCATCATACAATTTTGATATGTAGTTTTGAAAAGAAAGACTTCTCAAAAATCATTTTGACAAATTCAACCCTTCATCAGCATTAAAAGCAGAGTAACAAAGGAAACTAAAAATGGGGTGAGGTAAAGAGATAACCTCATAAGTGAAGATGTGTTCACAAACTATAGTTCATTAAATACTCTTTAAGGACCTGCCATCACAGAGGCACCAAACAAGGCTCTTGGGATACAAAGAGAAAACATACAGAATTCCTACCCTCAAGGGACAGGTGGGGAAGGACGATGAACAGAGAGTTCTAGCACTGTGGGACGTGGGCTATCTTAGAGGTGTATTCTGGCACAGTGGCAAATGAGCAGAAGTTAATTAGGCAGGCATGGACAGGTGGGCAGGAGTGCTCCAGATTAATGCCATAGCATAGGTAGGAGTGTGGAGGCAGGACAGGGCCTGCCAAAGCTTGGGAACCATGAAGGCTTTGGCTTAGTTGGAGACATGGGGGCTGATGGGGGAAGAGGTTAGTTTCAGAACTTGCAAAGGAGGTGAGACTCTGTGTTGTGGGCAAGGGGGCATCCTTTAAAGTGTTACAAGCAGGTGCTTAGAAAGCTGTGTAGAAGGATGGACAAGAGCAGGGTAAATGTGGATGCAGAGTCTAATTAGTAGGTGAGTGCAAGAATTAGTGTGAAGAATAAGGATAAGATTGTTGGAAAGGGAGGGAAGTGGTGAATTAGAGAGACATTTAGGACTACAATGAGGAGCTTGAAGACTCTTGGAAAGGGACATGAGAGGAAGGAAGAGTCTAGAATGTACTCAATGACATTTATCTAACCAAGATTTATGGAACTCCTACCACACGACAGATATGGTGCCAGACGTTGAGGGTACAGTAGTGGATAAGGCAAATCAGCTTCCTGCTCAGACTGAGCTAGAGTCAGGTGAGGATGGGAAACAACCGAAAGACACATTTGTAATGAAATAGGTAAGCATGATGATGGTGGAATGCCTCCTAGCTTCCTATTTTGGTGTCTCCTAGTATTTACTACCAACCAAATCAGACAGCCCAGAAGACAGAAAAGATAATGAGCCTGGATTTGGACATGTTGAGTTTATGGTGGAATACACAGAATATAATACATTATTTCCTACTGCCATTGAAAAGTAGGACTATTTTTCCAAAAGGGAGTCTTCTTCATATATGACAGCTACTTTTTTAATCCCTAGTTTAGTACGAGGGTAAACTTTCTTAGTTTAGCGTGAAGTGAACGAAAGCAGACAATATTACTGGTATGTGAGGGGTATACTTTCTACTAAAAAAAGTAATTTATGAAAAAACCCCAACAGGTAAGTAAAGACAAAAAAATAAAATAACAACCAACCAACCAACCAAACAAACAAACAAAAAAACCCCATAAAATACAGAGGGGGTGTAAAGATCACGGATGCAATTTTTAACCGAGTGGCCAAGGAAAGCCTTTCAAAAAGACATTTTAATAAAGAGCTGAAGGAATTGAAGGAGGAAGTCATGCCAGTATTTGGGGGAAAGAATCTCTTAAGGCATTAGAACAATAAATGCAAATAGTCCACTGAAGCAGGAGTGTTGGAAGAACAGCGAGGAGGCCAGTGACCAGAGTGAGGAAGCCGAGTGGCCAGAGGGAAGGATGGTCAGAAGCAAGGGCAAGGGCAAATAAACAGTGGAGAGAAAATCATGTTGGCGCCTACAAGTCGTGTATAAAGATTCTGGCTTTTCCTTGGAGTGAGATTGGAAGACACTAGATGGTTCTTAACAGACTGAACTTCTAATTGTGTGTTTTTAATCAATCAATCAATCAATTTCAATCAATTTAATAATAAATAATATTAATAATTATTTTAATTAATTATTAAAATAATTTATTGATTATTTTAATTAATAAATAATATTATTCATTAATATATTAAAGCTATAATATATAATTATATATAATATATAATTATATTATAATTAATAAATTAATTATTTATTAATGTTATACTATTAAATAATATTAATAATTTAACAATAATTTTAATTAATTAATTTAACAAATCAATCAATCAATCAATCAATCAATTAATTAATTAATTCTGGCCTAGAGATGATGCCAGATCCTACAGGTTAAGGGCTCAATCCCTGGTACCAGACTGCCCCCCTCTGCTACCACTGCCTTCAGAAGTCAGCCACAAGTCCAACTTATCACCCGAGCTGCAGAATGTCTGGCTGTGGATTGGAGGTCCCCATGACGCCCTCCTCAGTACTGGCCAATTGGCCTGAGTGGCTCACAGAACTCAGAGGAAAGCATTAACTTACACTTAGCAGTTTATGAGAAGGATGTTATAAAGCTTACAGGTGAACAGCCAGATGACCTGTACGCAGGATAAGGAATGTTATAAGGGGCTTCCATACCCTCTCTGGGCATGTCTCTATGTGCTCACCAACAGAGAAGTTCTCTGAACCTTGCCTTTTTGGGGTTCCCATGGAGGCCTCACAACACAAGCATCGTTGATGAATTCACTGGCCTTTGGCGACTGAAATCAACCTCCAGCTCCTCTTCCCTCCCAGCTTCCTAGCAGGTCAAGGGTGAGACCAGAATCTCCAACCCTCTAATCTCATGGTTGGGTCCTCTGGCAACCAGGCCCCGTCCTTAGGTTACTTAGAAGCTTCCTCAACGGCACCCTATCAATAGAACAAAAGACACCTTTATCACTCTCATAACTTAGGAAATTACAAAAGTTTTAGGAACTCTGTGCCAGGAGCTGGAAGGGAGACCAAATACATACTGCTTAGTACGTAGCACAATATCAGGGCCCCCATTATGTTTTGTAGGCTCATAACTCTGCTCTGATTCCTATGGGAAGAGCAGAATGCAAAGGGGCAAGGGCAGCATGAAGGACAGAAGTCAGAGGCCAAAGGCTACTACAAGACCAAATAGAGAGACGATGGGGGTTTGGATCAGAATGGTGGACAGACTCTAATTAGTTCATCTAATTAGCTGGCGGCTGTTGAGAAGTAGCCAAATTCTGGATGTTGAAAGAAAAAGCTGAATAGCTGGAAACAGAGTGGGAGAGAAAGGGAGGCGAGGAAGAGGAGAGATCTCCAACTAGCACAATCTGAATCATGGAGGTGCTATTCCATGAAATGACATAGACCAGGGAAGAACAAATTTGAACAAGGGACTACATGTGGCTTTGGATAGGCTAATCTGAGATATTTATTAGACGGTGAAGTAGAAAAGTCGAGTTGGGGCCATGGGGGCTGAGAGCCTGGAGTTTTCAGAGAAGGTCCAGGATGCAGATTAAAACATAAGTGCATTTGAGAGATGAAGCATATTAATGGTCTTTAAATCCATGAAGCTTATACACTGTGTTCCATACATCCACCTCATGCAATCAAGACCTTTGCTTTGGCAGACAAGCAGGCTGATATTTCATCCACCCAATACCCGCCATATATATGTATATTCCATACTCTCATGTATATTTCACATATATATGTTTATATATATATGTCATTCCAATCCTAGTTATATAACCACCAAAATACCTAAGACACAAAGGCACATGCAAGGTGGTTCATGACAACACCGCTCATCATATTTTAGCCTGGAAACAATTCAAAACAATTCACATGTCTGTTGCAGGTAGAAAGGGTAAACAAATTCTGGTGAATATGTACAATGGAATAACGTACAGCGCTGAGAATGAATACACGATAAATACCCACAAGAATGTAGATGAGACTAAAAGAAGCCAGACACAAAAAGTGTTTGTTGCTATACATATAAACCAATATCTGTATATATAATATATACATAGCAATATCTATATAGATATTCGTATATATATATAGAATGGGGAAAAAAGTGAGAAGTCAAAATGGTGGTCAACATTGGTGGGTAGTAACTTGAAGGGGGCACAAGAGGGATTTCGGATAGGCAGGTCCTGTTCTTTCTCTTGAATTCTGGGCTCATCGTGTTCACTTTGTGAAAAACCATCAAACCGCGTACTTGTGATTTATGTGCTTTTCTGTATATATATTTTATTTCAACAGAGTACTTAAACTATCTTCATGCACCCCATTTTTCCCTTTAGCTCCTGATGTTGCAGATGACACAGTGAAGAGGAAGACATTGACACAGTTGGTGAGAGAAAAACATTACAATGTCCTTAAATAGATGAGGGGATATGGGAAGTAGTAGACAAGTAGAGGCTTTGGTCAATGCCAGGGACATGGGCAGATCATCCATAGTGTCTGGAAAAAGCAGCTATGGAAAACAGTACAGAGCTTCCTCAAAAAATTAAAAATACAATGTCCATATGATCCAACAATCCCACTTCTGGGTATACACCCTCAAGAATTAAAATCAGTATCTCAAAGTGACAGCTTCACTCCCGTATCCACTGCAGCATTATTCACAACAGCCAAGACATGGAAACAACCTGTCTATCAAAGGAGGGGTGGATAAAGAAAATGTAGTATATACATATGATGAAATATTATATATCCAGCCTCAAAAACCAAAAGGAAATTTTGGCAGTTGGCATAACATGAATGTTTCTGGAAGACACTATGCTAAGTGAAATAAGCCAACCACAGAAGAACAAATCCTGCTTGATTCCAGTTTATATGAGGTGTCTAAAATAGTTCACAGAAGCAGTAAAATGGTGGTTGTCGGAGGCTGGTGGGTGGGGAAATGAGGCAATGTTTTTCAACGGGTATTAGAGTTTCAGTTACACAAGATGAACAAGTTCTAAGATCTGCTGTACAACGTCGAGCCTCTAGTTGACAATACCGTGTTGTGCAGTTGAAACGGTGTGTAGAGGATAGACCCTAGGTTAAGCTTTTTAACTGTAAAAAAAAAAAGAGGGGGAGGGGGAAGGCAGCAGGAATCTTCTGGAAATGATGGATATATCTATTACCTTGATCATGGTGATGGTTTCATGGGTATACACATATCTCCAAATTCATCAAGTTATATGTATCAAAGAGTCTTAAAGGGAAGAAAAAAATATTGAGGAATTTTAGACATCCCTTGCTTTTGAGTATATATATATATATGAGGAGCAATGTTGCCCTCTAGTGTTCAAGCATGGTGGTGGGGTTTTTTTGTGTTTTTTTGTTTTGTTTTTTTAAATTTCATGCTGGTAAGGGTGGCAAAGGGTCCCAGCGCCCGTGGGAAGACAAATTCCCCTTGTTACTGCTAGGTCTTCGTGGCATTTTTAGTTAAGGTTTTAAATTAGGACAGAAATGAAAGTATTACTAGTGCTTTCTAGAAATCATCCATTAATTGGAAGAAACGAGGGAAAGACTATAGGAACAACAGTGTGAAGCTTGTGTATGTAGTAGATCCTTGATACGGAGCCCCTGTTAGTCTGTGATCCAGTGAGCTGTTTCCATTGTTCTCAGGCATTTGTAGAATGTGCAGGGTTTCTCTAATGTGACATGGTGGATGTACGGTACACTGGTGCGTGCACGCACACAAGTACGCACACGGCAAAATTTTATACTTCAAGGTGGATATTTTGGCTTTTTATTAAAACCATTCTTCTAGAACAAATTTCTTGAAATAAAATAATTTTTAAACTTTCTCCCCCTCTTGCTGCTCTGAGTATGATCAAACACATTTTTATTGAACTCATAAGGATGTTGTCTTTTGGGAAGCAGAAACCAAGAAAATGAAGTAAGAATCGTAATATTTTCACCATTTATAAATTGAGGAGAAGGGCACGTGAATGAAAAAACTGGCAGCATACAGGGAAGGTTGGTCTGCAGTGTCTAGCTTCCTTCCCTTCATTTAGGGCTTTTCTCTGGGGGCGCCTGGCTGGATCTGTCAGTAGAGCATGTGACTCTTGATCTTGAGATTGTGAGTTTGAGCCCCATGTTGGATGTAGAGATCCCTTAAAAAAAAAATCTTAAATAAAAAAATGAAGTTTTTTTCTAGAAGCCACAAGCATCCCAGAACTCTCTGGCTTGTAAGAAGTTGTGTAACACAAAATTCACACCATGGGCCCTCGGATGCACCTGGATGAGTCCTGGACTTACTAGTTTTCTCCAAGATATTGTACAAGATATCTAATTTCTCCAAGTCTCAATTTCTGTGAAATGGGAAGAGTGATTTAATGCATCTCCTAGAGACATAGAGATTACCTGGGCCTGAATGTGTGAGAGCATTTAGCATAAAACCTAGCCCAGCATGTATTAGTGTTAACAAAGGAGAACGTGACGTAAGTAACACACCACAGATTCTCTGTGGTAGGGTGTCTTGCTATCAAGTACAAAGGTGCTCTGGGATCAAGTCCGAATACATTTTTCCTTTGGAATTATTTTAGCAATAATATCAATAGACAGTCTAGATCGCAAAGCAAATTCTGTAACCCAAACTGTAAAGCCCTATCTCTATCTCTTGTAGGCAAAGCAGTTGTAATTTTTGTTCTCTGGACTCACTATTTTCTGTTCCAAAATTGCCTTGAAACCATTGCCAAAAGATGTGAGTTATTTATGAAATTCAGAGTGAACCCTTCCCTAAGAGTGGATTTCCCCTCCCTATGAATATTACTACTAAAAGGACTACTCAGAAACTCCTTTTGCCTTTTTATTTCCAGTTCGTCAATTGTTTAGGATTATGTCATGCCTATTTTTATTATTTTCTGGGGACTTTAGAACGAACTTCCCATTAGAAAGAAAGAAAAACTCCCAAATTTTCCTTTGAGTATGGTCTTTAGTCAATGTGGGATGGGACTCCAGGTATCAGCCTGGTCTGAGGTAATGGGCACCTCCCTTCTAAAGCCTCGTTCTGGAGGCTGATGGGAATTCCAGCGCAGTGAGGAACCAGACAGGAAGTCGGCATCTCCCCAGAACTCCGTACAGCTCAGGCGCTTACATTCTAAAGTCGCAGGAGCCCAACTCAGATCTGTTTCAGTGGCAAAGAGAATGTATGTATTGGTTTGAGAGACTTAAGAGTCTAAAGTAGATACCCTTTGGAGGATACCTCAGAAACGACTGTCAGGATTTTAGCTGGGTCTTGGCGGTTTGTTCATGTCCCTTGTGACATGTACACTCAGAACTGGGTCTTCATGGGTGTGTTTCAAGATTCAGTCTCCAGGAGAGCAACGAAGCTCTCCTGGTCCTTTCCATCTTCCTGAATGAACATCTTGTCTTCTAGAGATTTCTTGAGCTCCATTTGCTGTCCAGGGCGGGATCCTCAGCCAAGGTTGGCTACATAAGTTTCAGGGCTCAGTTCAAAATGAAAACAGTGGGAACTTTTTTTCAAAAAACAGGAAAAAAGTGCCACAAGCTACTCAAATATAGACCTTTGTCCTTCTTCTGTGGTTTCTCTTTTCTTCCGTGGTGTCTAAAATTTTCTGCTTAACATTATGTTCCTTTAGGATATGCTCCTCTGGTTCCCCTTCGGGAATCCTGGCCGGGAGAGGTTAGATCTTCACAGGCACTGGAGCCCCTAGTTCATTCTGTAAGACAAGCAGGAAATGAAGTATATCTACCAGCCATTTTGACACCCTCTGCCTATCGTCTTTTAAAATTTGTTTTTATTATCTTTATTTTTTACTTTTATTAGTATTCCATTTTGTTTTTTAAACAGGGACCTTGTATATGTTTTCAAAACCTCATTGTTGAGTCATCTGATTTATATTTTCCAAGTCACTCCTGTAGGTTTTCAAAAATCCACATACTCTTTCCCTTGACCTTCTTTGACTTGGCCTTTTGACAGTCATTTTTATCAGGGTTTCGTGCAGCATCTCCTTGTTCGCTGTTCTTGAGTCAGAGTTTTGAGAATGAAGAGGCAATGATTTCTGTATTCTGTGCCAATATTGCGATTTCCTGGCAACGTTAAGTTCAAGACAAATGATGTGGTGGCTCGGTCACTTTCCCTTTTTTTTTTGTGGCCAGAGCCTTGTGTTTAATGGCTTCCTCTATCTACCTTTTAAGTTGTCCAGTGTGTTGAGTATTTATGGCTCTGTTGTGAGTTTCTATCCTCTGGAGAGAACAACGATAACAATAAAAGTATAAAAGCATCTTTTCTTCCACTTACTGGAGAGACAATGTGATATTTTGAGCATTTTTCTTCCTGGGTGGAATCATTGTACCTACGTAGCTGAGTTGAAGGGAGGTAGCTACTTAGATCTTTATCTACGTTTTGCTTGCTGTCAGAATGACTCGAACAGCCAATGTTCTTGTCCGGAAAGGATTCCAACTGCTTCAAGCCTTTGCTTAATTTTCTACTTTTCAGTTCTCTGCTGATTGCATGTGCACATTTATATCTCTGCAGTTCCTAATGTACCAATAAACTCCCCCACAAAAGCCCGAGCCATTCGGTGGGCTGTAAATTAGGACAGTTTTAACCTACTTTTTTTTTTTTTTTTTTTGTTCTGGGCTTTCAAATAATCTTCCACTGAAGACCGATTTTCCTGAAATAGATTTTATAAGGCTTTCACGGAAAAATTACATTTTGATCTCACCACTTTTCCCCTTTGTAATCACATATTTTAACCGAACGGTCATGTATTTACTCAACGTATTGGATAGCAGACAAAGTAATTTGTATTTTGAGTCTTGATCTGTTGAACATTAGGTATTTCTTTTAGCTAAAGATTTACAGGCATACGCTTTTGTTAGCTCGGTCAAAGAATAACCTTTGAATTCTTGCCTCAGATGTGTGTTCTTCGTTTTGAAGATCGAGCCATTCAGAAACCACATGCCGTGGGTTCATAAGGACTTGCCAACAGCATGGAGAGTGATAGAGAAGTTGTGTCAATCAAGTGATAGGAGCCCTGGGAGAAAAAGTTTGGAGAATCGAGATCTAGTTAGAATTATGCCATCAATCGAGGCTTTTTAAGAGTTGCTTCTTCTGAAAAATAGGAACTTTTTCAAGTTTTTTTCAACGTCTTTTCAACATCTGACCATGATATAGGAAAAATGTGTGAAATAACAGGTCAACACGATATGAGTTTTATGAGAAAAAAAAAGGAATCCGAGGAAAAGACAAAAAAGGCACTAGAGTCGTCTTCGGGTGAATTCAATAGAATAAGCTCAGTAGTTTTTTGGTTTTTTTTTTAAAGGATCTTCTTGGAAAAAAAATATCTGACACATGTATCATTGTTTTGCCTTTTAGATTACTAAGTACAAAACAGTATCATGGGAAATGGCAAGGGGAATGAGGTGGAGAGGCAGTTGAGGGTCCGTTTAGTGGAGCAGGACTCTGACACTAATTCTGCCATAAATTATGCCCCTATCCCTCCCTTCATACCCACATGACAGATATGACAGATGCTTTTCCTTCCCTGAGGGAAGGTTGAGTTCCTCAGGTTTGAAGCAATACCTAAAAATAGAAACAGAATGTGGAAGAGCCTGGGGGCCAGGTGGACCACAGCAGAGCTGCACACATTCTTGGCAATGAAGCAATGAAAAAAAAAAAGCTCATCTTCTTGGGGAAAGTAATTTCAGTGAAACAGGCAGAATTTCTTTGGCAGCTGTTCTCACAACTGGATTCTCGTGTTGGGTCACGAATATTGTTAACAATATATTCAGCTGGAATTGAATAAGGAAGCTATTAATATGACTTCACTGGATCCTTATGAAATAAGGTCAGCCCTTGAAGTTCAGGTGAGTGATTAGCATCTCTCTGGGTCAGCCCTGGTCCCTCTAATGAGCAGTTTCAGACACCACTTAGATGCCCAACAGGTTTGCACTCCTGGCTAGTGCTGCAAAAGCCAAGAAAATGATTCTCAGCTCGGGAATGACTGATAGATCAGGCTGCTCTTTGAGGCGCTTTGAAAATAATAATGTGAAAAAGACCTTCTCTACAATAATTTCTGGCATGTGGAGAAAAAAAATGTAAGCTATTCTTCCAAGCGACTTCTTTCAAAAGGAATGGAATTTAGATCCAAATCCAAGAATAGTGAGAGGCCCCCAAAATAGTAGCTTTTCCCGCACCTTTTCTTCATTGCCGTTGAAAACAGCTCTTGCAGTTTTGAGGATGGGTTGTATTTTATTGTTGGCAATTGTTCTAAACAGAATTTAAGCAGGAGGGTCCAAATAGAATGTGTCTGTTTGGAAAAGACATTCCATGTCTCTTGTCATCTGGGTTCTGTTGTCTCTACTATGGTGGTTTGCAACTGGGGCTGATTTTGCCCCCCAGCGGACATTTGGTCAAGTCTGGAGATGCTTCTGGGTCATTGCACCAGAGGGAGGAGGGGCTGTTGGCACTTGGTGGGGAGAAGCCAGGGCTGCTGTTAAACATTCTACAATGCGCAGGACAGCCCTCACAACAAAGTCTTTGCTCCAGATGCCAACAGTGCTGCCATTGAGAAACCTGCTCTCTTAAGACTTTTCTTTCCGTCCCCCATATACCTCCTCATGGAGCCAAACTCAGTGACTGCATGCAGAAATGGATAAGGTCAGCTGGTTTTGCCACTGACAATGGGCTAAATATTTACGATCAGTTTGCCTGAAATTAATGTGAAGCAGCAATGTATAATGCCGAGAGCCGCAGAAACCTTGCTGTTTGACACGGTCCGGTGAGGGGGCAGGTTTGCAAGGCTCCTGCCCTATGAACGGGGATCGGTATCTCCTCCTATATCTCTTTGTGTTACTCGAATTCCTTTCTTCTTTTTGGCCTAAGCCTTTTACTCAAATTGAGGCTCTGACTCACTTAACCTGCTTCTAAGCCAGACCGACATTTCCTTGCGGAAGCTACACGGAACAACCAAACCATTCCCCACACCATAAAACCGTTAGAGCCAATAACTGTGAGGCTCCCTTCCAATGTTTGTCCACCAAATTATTGCAGATAAGATGATAAGGTACTTAAAGGTCAACACTTACACAGACCCTTAATAATCTACAGCCTACTTTAGTTCCCCTCTAGG
>CM053607.1:8491274-8530722 GCA_028646535.1 Procyon lotor
AGATTTATTTATTTATTTGAAGAGAGAGAGAGATCACAAGTAGGCAGAGAGGCAGACAGAGAGAGAGGGGGAAGCAGGCTCCCTGTGGAGCAGAGAGCCCGATGCGGGGCTCCATCCCAGGACCCTGAGATCATGACCTGAGCCAAGGCAGAGGCTTTGACCCACTGAGCCACCCAGGTGCTGGCTTAGCCTTTCTTTGTAAATAGTCTTTGAAAAAACTTAGAATCAGAAATGATGGGAAGAGAATGTAATTTCAAATTTTGTTTGGAAGTCCAAATGATCCTTACGTACATGTGGACCAAATTCCAATTAAAATAATATCTAAGACACTATCCAGTATTTTAGAGGGTGTGGAAGTTAATTCTGTTGTGTTGTTCATTATTGCCAATAATGAAACTAAGAACAGTTTGGTTCTTAGTGGCTGGTGCCATCCCAATATGGTAGCCTTGTTGGTTGGTGAAGGGCAATGTTGGAATGGGGGAGGAGGGGTGGAGGCAAGGCAAACCTCTAAGTTGGACATTTTATTTCTAGTCTAATTTACTTTCAAAATTGGTGAGAATTTACATTTTATTGCCTAATGTAAGGATAACATTTTAAATTGCATATCGTTAAGCAAAAACTGATGCCCAAAGAAGGTGAATACTGTTTGTGTTGGGGCTTGGAGTATCTGAGCAAATTAACATGCCCTCCTGGGGGTAAAGTCTTTTTGGCCTGAGATTCAGAGTTATAAGGAGGGAAAACAACACAAGAAAAGACAGGAGACTTGGGTTCCCAGCCCAGTTTCCACATTGACTTGCTTTATGACTATAACGAAAATGTCGTCCACTTAAACTATCTATTCTTTCGGCAAATCCTTGTTGATTTTTCTTGAGCTTTGCCTGGCATTGAAATAAGGGCTTTACAAGTGTTATGAGTTCACTTAATCCTCACACCAACTGAATACCATCATTGGTGTAATTTACCTGAGGTCAGAAAGCTGGTAAGAGGCAGAGCTGGGATTCACATCCAGGCAGGCAGAACTCAGGACCACACTCTTAAAACTCTTTGCTTCACTACTTTCCAATAAACAATTAAATGGGTAATTATAAGAAATGATGGTGATAGCTTTCACATGAAAGAGAGAAGATGCCATGGGGCCATTGCAAAGGGGAAAGGCTAAGGGAAGGCCTTCCACAAAAAGTCACATTTATTCTGAGACTGGAGGGCAAACAGAAGCTACTGGAAAAAGAGGTAAGATGGCGCGACTGTTCCAGACAGTGAGGGAGATGTGTGGCAAGACCTCTAGGGTGGAGCGTGGTGTGGTTTGAGGAACAGAGGAAGTTTGGTATGCCTGGAGTCTTGAGGTGCTCAAGCTGAGGTGGGTAGGGAGTTGGTGCTGGATGTATCACAAAAGGCATTTGAAGGTTTTTACATGAAAAGTAAAGGGGAGTTGGGGGAGCCTTTAAAAAGAGGAGTGGCAGATTCAGCTTTCATTCAAAGAAGGTCATTTTGGTTGCAGTGTGTGGAATAAGTGGGAGAAAAAATGAGAGGTCAGAGGCCAGCAATTTCCAAATATGGAAGTCCCTGCCAAAGTCCCAGTCCTTGAGCATCCAGCCAAACCATTAGAAATAGCCTGTGATCCTGGGATCGAGTCCCACATCGGGCTCTTTGCTCAGCTGGGAGCCTGCTTCCCCCTCAATCTCTGCCTGACTCTCTGCCTACTTGTGATCTCTCTGCCAAATAAATAAATAAATTAATTAAATATTAAAAAAAATAGCCTGTGAATCAGTGTAGAGCCACACCTCTGACCATCTCTCATTGGTCCTAGAACACATGCACTATTCAAACGTCTGCCCAGGGGAGGCTTGCCCTTCACCTTGTCCCTCAGTGTCATCCCTGAGTTAGGCTGCTGTGCCACAGCTTTCTCTTTTCTGGTGTTGCCAGCATATCTTCTGGACGCATTCCTTCTTTAGTTAGTTGGGCATAAGGAACATCTTAGGAGGCTATCAATATGAGTTGAGGGATGGGAGGCAATTTCTATTGGAGCTGGTGTTGAAGAAATCTGAGTCACCTGCTCATAATCCAGAAGTAATTTATTTATTCCTTCTGGATTTGTTCAAGCTTGGTGTCTTATACACCTGTATCAGTCAGGACCCAACCATATAAGAACGAGCAGCAGTTTATTATGCTTATGCAAGAGGGAGCTGGTTAAACAGTCTCTGTACGGCTGTTGTCCTTGCAAATCCATAGAGCACGTGGACAGGAATGAAAGATCGTGAGTAGACTAAAACCTGCATGAGCTGGAACCCCATGAGGACAAACCAAGACTGGCTTTGACGACCCTTTATCATGGAGATAAAACTCACAGACACATACCTGGCCCTGAATTCAGAAAACCTAGAAGAGGATGTCGGATTAGATAGGGTATTTTCAGGTCCAGTTGCTGCTTCGTCCTAATGAGATGAATCGGCTGATCACTAACAACAGTACGTATATCACAAACAGCTGCTTCTTTGCAGCCTTTCAAATGTCTCAAGGATCTCCCTGGTGACCCAGCATACCCAGAAATGCACAAGAAAGGGAATTCTGGGAATGATTTTAGTTTAGTCCGGTTGACACATTACAAAGCTACCTTAGCATCATTTCCATTTGATGATAGATTGCTTCTGTGGAGACTCAATCATAAGGCAAGACTTGCTGTGTCATGAGAAACTCAGGTCGCATGGTCATCTGATGTCCTATGGTTAGGTCTTCAGCCTTTACCAAAGCCCAATAAGAAGTCAGATCTGTTTCTCAAGAGGAGAGCAGTTTAAATCTCTGATTTATCACATTAACTCTCCACATAGAACATAATATGAGCTTTCCATTTTTTAAAAATCTATGTTCATGTATCAAGACCCAGTCAATATATACAATCACCATCCATACTGTGTTAGCTCATAGAACTTTATAGCTTGTTTTCATATTTGGTAGGTCAAGTTCCTTCCATTGTTCTTTTTTATTCTGCATTTTCCTTTTCATTTTATGATTAACTTGCCAAGTTCAATAAAAGTTCTGTTGAAATTTTGATTTAGATTGCACTGAATTTCTCTGATTCAGTAGATTTTCACTCTTGCAAGTATTCCTCATATTTTAGACTTTTATGTCATATCTTTTTTTTTTCTTGTCCTGTACTGAAGTCTGAATTTTTCAGCTCTGTCTGCCAATTTAATAACTTATTCCTCAGGGGTGTCTATTTTGATATTTGGTCTACTTGAAATTTTTATTTTGGTGATCATGTTATTTTATTTCCAAGATTTCTAATTGTCAAAATAACTCATTTTTATTTCATAGATAAGTTTTCTTATGACTCTGAAGTTATTGATTACACTTCATTTAAAATCCCCTCTTTTTTTCCTCTACTGTGCACATTTTCTATTTAGTTGACTTTTGTGCTTCTCTTTCAAAGTGTTAGTTTTCTTTAAATATTTTCTGTTTTTTGTTCACGTACTCATTTTTACAATTTAGATTCCCTCTTTACACATGTGTGACTGTGTTTGTTTATAGCAACTTGCCTCCAGTGGTTTTGGAAGGGGACAGGTTGGGCTCCCTGGTAGAGCATTTGATTACTCTGTCTTCTGGTCCTGTTTCTATTGGTCAGAGGTAACTCTTGACACCACCCAGCCTCTTCAACCTGAGCATTCAAACTAACTGTTGCAGTTGAGGGGAAAATGCTTTCTTCTGATTGAAGTGGAGGTGTGGTGTGAAGGAATGGTGAAGGGAGGATGAACCTACCAGGCTGCTGAGAATGCTCCAGGTGTGATTCCCTAACCCTGATGGTTTCCCTAGCAACTTGTAAGAGCCACATTGGGGTTTAGAGCTTACCCAGCTCTGCTCTGATTATTTATAGTTTCCCCAGCTTGGGCTGAGTTTTGGGCTTTTGTTTTTTGTTTACTCCATCAGACCAACCTCCTTTGCCTTCTATCTTTCAGGATTTAGCCAAATTTCTCGTGTGCCGACAGATCTTTTTTTTTTCGAACGCTGATAAGCAATTGATTTCTTACACACACACACACACACACACACACACACACACACACACTTTCCCAATTTCTCATGAGTCTGTGGACTTGGGACAGGAGAGGCTAGCGTCTGTGTTTTCAGTCTGCCATCTTGATCTAATTTGACTTGATGTTCTTCAAGTGATTTAGGTTGTCTTTTGTGATTCTCTAATGCCTCAAACCACAAGTTATCCCAGGCCTGTTCATGTCGAATGAAATATTCACAGTCTTGCAACTTAAAGACACTAGAAATAAAGCTACTGGAACATAATGACTCATAGTAATGAGGTTTCATTTGAGGGTAATATGAACAACTGGGGACTCTTGTCTTAGCTCTCTGGATGTTGGAATGCTTTCACATTGGGAAAACAGGAGGCAGTGGCTGTTTCCTTGGCTTTTGTTCACAGACTCTCTAGCATACTGTCTGCTTGATGGATGTATTTTCTCATTGCTGGTGATAATTCTATAGGGGGTGATTCACTAGCAAATGGAGGCTGCCGCAGTGCATTTTCCTCCTTCTCCACACTCATGCTCATTCACTTTGCTATTTGCTCCCAATATCCATTTCCCCTACTCAATAAATCACCTTTTGATGAGAAAAAAGTACAAAATATTAGCCATGTGAGGATTTGGATCATGTTTAATTTAGCACCGATGAAAAAATTTTCTCCTTAATTCAGTAGCTGTCTGGAGCCCCAGCCTGTGATTGCCAATGGTTTTGTGCATGCACCGTCTGAAGCCCGGACAGCTAGCTTCCAAACAGCTCAGGGCTCAAAGGATTCGTGCTAAATTCCTGCTGTGAGATGAGACTCTAAGCCAGAGGGTTAGACTGTAAATCAGGAATGACTCAAGGTAACAACTTTGCTAAATCTGATCTTTCTTTCTATTGACTTTTTCTATTCTTCTACTTTTCTATTCTTCTATTATTGACCAGACCATCTTGAGTTTAGTGTTACACTCATACCTCAGATTAAGGGGCACAGGGGACCCAGCAACCCTGTCACTTCCATAAAGGAGAAATGGATGGACTCTTCTCTGCTTTTAAATTCAATCCTTGCATATCATGGACCCAATGGCAGACTATGAGTTGCCACTTCCTCGTGTTTTAGGTCTTGCTTACCTACATAAGTAATCAGAGAACAGGTTGATCATGATGTTAGGCTGGTGTGTGTGTGTGTGTGAGAGAGAGAGAGAGAGAGAGAGAGAGAGAGAATGAGTGTGTATGTGTGTGTATATGAGTTTACTCCCAGACTTAAAGAAGTTAGGGCAAAGCTGTGAAACAGAGAGCATATTCATATTTATGCTGACTAGACTGTTCATCTGTAGATCTAAGACCCTGGAGCCAATAGCAGACAGGCTCTGAGGTAGAGGTACAGATTGGTTTCTCTTGAAACTTAAATGGAGTTTAGGGTAAAGATTTTATTAGGAATCAGCAACCATGAAAGAAGGGGGGGAACTGGGAAGAAGAAACAGTGAAATGGTGCTGTCCATCTGGGAAGTCTTGGCCAATCTGGCAGAGACCTCTGAGGAGAGCCCTCCCATCAAAGTTGTCTTCCTCAGGCCAAAATGGCAGCATCTTCATACTCCTGCCTTGCTTAGTTCCTGGACATGGGATACTCCCAAAAGGGCATGACCTAGGGTGAGGAGGTTCTAAGCAGCTGAGGCAGAACCTGAAGGACTGACAGTGGAAGTTGTCTGCTGATTGTACTTCCTGCAAGTGAGAGCAAGCCTTCCTTTCTTCTTCGAAGGGCCATCTGGCCAACGCAACTTGTGTGTCTGCTTCCAGTAGACTAGCTGAGGGTAAAAGAGAGAGTATAGGTCCCTTTTCTGGGGACTGAAGTAAGGGGTGTCAGGGGTGGAATGATTGGGAGTTCCTGGTATTTAAATTACTTCTCAACCCTGCCTTTTTTTCTGATTAGATTTCAGAGAAGAAAGGGGTTACTTGCAAGTTAATTGCAAGAGTTCTGTTGTCCTAAGCCTTTTTTGAACAATGGAAGTAAGGCAGCCCTGCTTAGCCCAAGATCAGGATTCAGAACAGCAGTAAGAGACTGAATAGACAAGTGGACTATGGACATACTGTGCCTGAAAACAGAACGCTGACTCACAGTTTTGCCCAACCAGCACAGGTAACCAGCCAATTATCTATGATAACCGACCTAGGGAGCCAGTCCGCTCCCTCTGTCAGACTTGGAGCAATTCAGACCACTATCTCTAGCAATAATTCAGGAAGTCCAACGATGGGGCCTATATCAATTGACCCCAAATGGCTGGAATTTGACTAATAACTGGCAGCTTTCCTAAGTTTGTCCCTGCTCCCAACTTAGGACCAGTTGGAGAATGCCAACTGTGGACCCGCAGCCAATCACAAAGGGCTCCCTGCTTCCCATAAACTCTCCTCCAGCTTTACTACATGAACAGCCTACAATCAGAGCATACCTGAAGACTTCTCTGTTTTCCACTAGAAGACATTCCCACTTCTCTGCTTACCTTTGAGTTTCTGCCAAAAAAGAAGCGATAGATTCTTGTAATAGCAAGCCCTCATTCAGTATTCTTTGCTTGTGTTCAATGGGTTGGCCTTCATTGATTTCCACCAGGAGAGAAGGTAATACTTCCAACCAATTCCATGTGCTACCTGGAAAAGCAGAAGAAAACAAGAGTCGCAGAGTGTCAGGGGATGGGGGGAAGCCTGAGAAGCAGCGAGATCAGCATCTAACAATAGGAGTCAATGTTTGGGAAGCACACTTGAGCCAGAGGAGACAGCTCTGGGACTGTCAGTCTAGCATTCATATGGCAGAAACTGAGCCCAAGAATTGACTCTTATCTTGAATTTCCTGTGCACAAAAAACACTTCTATCTGGCAAAAGGTGGAACCTACATAACCACCAACGTCTGATTAAATATTTGTCAAACACTGAATACATACCAGGCTGAATGTTAGGCACAGGGGACAAAGTAATGAACAAGATAGAAATACCACCGGCTTCATTTTTTCCACATACAGTGTCAAGCACTAGCAAGCCTTTAATACTAGTTTTACAATATAAAAAATCTGGTAGCTAGAGATGTGACTGCTAATGTAGTTTTGAGAAGTTTCCTGACTGAAAATCCTAAAGTATGAGTAGGGTTCATCCATGTGGTCACAAACAGTCTTTTGAAGGAAGGAATACTTTCAGAAACTCTAGTCCTCGTTTTGTCCTCTCTGCATGTGTGTGTACAAATATGTATTTGGATATTGCCTTGGACTAACTATTTAACATGTTCCATGCCTCAGTGTCTTCGTATCAAAATGTGATTAATGATAAGTCTCCTTCCTTTCAGAGATTCTAATAAAATGACCAGATAAATGTAGGCGTGCAGAAGAATTTGAAGATACTGTTATTTCCCATTTATGCCATCACAACTGGGAGACACAGTCGTATTTATACACATAAATTATCCAACTTCCCTGACATCCAGTGGGCAACATTTGAAACTCTGTGATCCTATTTTGGGATCAGTCTCTTTCTTTGCTGGATTCCTGCCTCTCTTTGGTGCAATGCCCCATGGACCAGCAGGTGATATGACTGAGGCAGGAGCAGAGTACTGGTTTGGTTGGCTGCATTCTTCCCTTCTTCCCTTCCCATGTATGCCTCCCCCCATGGCGTGGCCCTGGGTGGAAGAAGACAGTTTCCCAGGGAGGAGGGCCATTCTCAGGTCAAGGGTGCTGAGGTAGATGCAATCCTTAGCTTGAATCACAAAGTAATTTCTTGCCTGAAATAGTTCAAGAGCCTCGAAAGTGGTCTCTCTGAATCCACTTGGCATATTTCTAACTCATTTTGCCCAAAGTTACATAGTAATATTTTGAAAATGTCCAACTATTCATATCACACCCCTGCTCAAAATCGTTCAATGACTTCTCACTGCTCTTAGTGGACAAAGCCATGAAGACATTCCAGAATTCGATCTGATGTTACTTTCGTACCTGTAAAGATTGTGATTTTAAAGATAGGAAGAACAGGACAAGAGGTGAGCACAGATTCCAGCAGTACACTGATCTATTGATCCAATCAGTGGAGAAGCCACTGGGATAGAGGTTAGGGATTAAAGTTGAGGTGATTAGACATTAAAGATTTAGAGGTTAGAGATTAAAGATGAGGTGATGCCGGGAGGCACTTGAAAAGACTCATCCTGAATGTCTGTAATCCAAGCTAGGATTACACCGAGGGATTTGGTCTGGTTATTAAGCAGCTTCAGTACGCCAAGAAATCCTAAATATTCCCCTGAGAAAGCAAGTTCAGGATTGTTTGAGGTGGCAGGATTTCCTTCTTTTTTACGGCTGAATACCGTTTGTGACCACATGGATGAACCCTAGAGGGCAGGACTTTATGCTGAGTGAAATAAGCTAGACTGAGAAAGGTAAATACCATGTAATCTCACTCAATGTGGAATTTGAAAAAAAAAAAAAAGTTGAATTCCTAGAAACTGAGAATGGAATGGTGGTTGCTGGTGGTGGGGGGTGGAGGAAATGGGGAGATGTTTGACAAAGGGTACAAAGTTGCAGTTGGGCAGGATGAGTAAGTTCTGGGAATCTAGTGTACAATGTGGTGACTTTTGTTACTAAAACTATATTGAACACTTGAAATTTGCTAAGAGAGCAGCTCTTAAGTGTTCTCGCCACACACACCCAAGAGGTCACTATATAAGGTGATGGATATGTTAATTAACTTGATTGTGGTGATCATTTCACAATGTATATTATATTTAGTCATCATCCTGTACACCTTAATTATATACGGTTTTATTTGTCAATTATATTTCAATAAGGCTGAAAAGAAAATAGTTTGAGGTAACACATTTTTTTCCCTTAGTGGATAGGCTCCTTCAATGCTAGGGAGGTTTAGAATTAAGTATAGATGTAAAGAAAGTAAAAAATCATAATAATTTTAAGATAAGATGTGTACATTTGTTATTTGTAATGTTTAAGAATATTTGATGCATTAGAGTGTCAATAGCTTAACCTTGTAATTTCAGTTTAAAAATAAGATGAGGAATTATTTTAGGTGTGTAATGTATTTGAAATCAGTTATTGGGACATTTAAGAGACTTTAAGAATCATTGTATTTACAACATATTTATAATTACAGAGGTACTTAAGAAAATTTCTCAATTGCAAAATTAGAAAGTATCAAATAGTAAGTTTATAAATGCACTGTACAATGTTTCAAGGCAATAAATTAATTGAGTTTGTAAGTGGGGTCAGACATTATTTGGATACCTTAAATGATTATTAAAATTTCCTAGTCTTTGAAATTGAACAATAAAATTCTTTAAAAGCTTAAAGTAGAACAAAGGTTATGACATATAATATTAATTAAATATGAGGTAAACTCTGGGGTTAATTTTTGTTCTCCCAAAGTCTCCCATTCCTGAGCTCTTACAATAAACTCTGAATTTCCTAGCAATGTCCCCAAGGCCCTACATGATCTGGATTGGATTCAGATATATCTTCTTTCTGTTCTTCCCCATAAATATGTTCCAGCCAGGTGCCTGGTCCTATTTTGATACTTACTTTTCAGACACACCAAATCCTTTCCTGTCTCCTGGCCTTTGCACTTGCTGTTCCCTCCACGTGGAGAGTCTTCCCTAAGGCACAGGACATTTCCTTGTCCTCTTTCTAAACTTACCTGAGTAGTCATTCCTGAAGTGAGCTCATGCCAAGGGCATCCTGTTCACCCTTTGTGATCTGGCTTCTGTACTCTGCATTTGATTATTCTATTTATTACTTTAGGATGAATCATCTTAATTTTTAATAATTTAAAATGATTACACTGTTTGCTTTTATCCTTTTCCCCTATCAGAAAGTACGCATCCTAAGAGCAATTACGTTGCCTTATTTACAGCTGATGGTGGTGGTTAATAAGTGCTAAATATTAATTCAATAAGATTGAAATGTATATTTATGCTTAAAGCAAAGATGAGGCCACGCCATCCTGTGCAGTCAGGGTAATTTCTTTTCTCATCTAATAATTACGGAATAATTTTTTTCCAAGTTAAATAGGAATGTTCCTCCTAATAAAAGACTGCTAAGTTTCCTCTACTAGAGACTTCATAATATCCATTATACAGATACATTATGTCTTGAAGAACAATGAGCAGAAGTTTTGCATTTTAATGGAATCAAATTTCTCATTTAAAAAATGGATTCAAAGGGGTGCCTGGGTGGCTCAGTTGGTTAAACCTCTGACTCGATTTCAGCTCAAGTCATGATCTCTGGGTCTTGAGATTGTGCCCCACCTCATACTCCGCACTCTGTGGGGAATCTGCTTGGGCTTCTTTCTTTCCCTCTCCCTCTGCCTCTCCCACTCCTGCTCTCTCTCTCTATCAAAAATAAATAGATAGATAGAGGAAAACAAATATGTCTAAAACAATAGAACTCCAAGGAAGAAGAAACATCTTAAAATCATTTATTTTAAGACTCAGAAAAAAGGTACTAGAAATTCTGAATGTCCTCTCTCCAAAAGGACACTGGAAGAATTTATCATTATGTAACAGAGAGTCATTGGAAGGGAAGAAAATCCCAGAGTTTAAAAAATAACAGGATAATGTGAAAGTACAAATAGATGAGAAAAGGAAATTTTAATGAACCAACCTCTCATTCCAGGATTAAAATTAAAATTCTCAAAGTAGGCACTGCAGAAAATAACCTTGAGAAGCTCTTGAGGAAAAAGACCAAGCTGAGAAAATAATGACAGAAAATTATAAATAGAGACTTCAACATAAAAATTAGAGGAGTACAACAAAACCCTTGGAACATAGCTTCCATTTAAAAGAGAACAAATAATTGACCATTCTCCTTCCCTGTTTTCACTCCATGTCAGGTGAAATTCACCCCAAGAAATCCTGGTTCACATTCTGAATTGAGCTGATAAAGGAAAAAATTTACCCAAGATTCCAATAGAAAAATATTCTTCTTCTCAGAATCCAAAGACCAAAAGACAATGAAGAGTGATGTAAAGAGGATGTGGGGAAAGCTGTGTGATCAAACAAATTAATGTACAGAGAAGTTGCCTTTCAAATGAAAGGCATCAGAAAGGTACTATTAGATACAAAAGCCTTCAAAATATAAATGAAAAACTGAGGATTGTACATATCATCTATTCCTGATTAAAAATGGAAATACTGAGCCCTTTGTGTTATTTGCTGCCTTGTTGATTTGGGTAACGGTGACCCTCATGAAACCTGAAACTCCCTTGCCTTCTTCGTAGCTCTCTTTTGGCTTCTTTCTGTGTTAGGAGATCTGTTCCCCAATGGACAGCTTTCAATCCACTGTTGAGATTTACTTCTTGACACATTTGATAACCATATGTAAAAATGGCTGTGCTTTTCAATTTCCAGCACTTGCTAAAAATGTATCTACTACTGACCCAGCAGGACACAGTGGGAGAAGAATTGTTCAACAAAAAGCTTTTTTTCCCTTTTGAAAATTTTTTATTTTTATTTTAATTCCAGTAGAGTTGACATACAGTGTTGTATTAATTTCAGGTGTACAATGAGGTGAAGCCGTTTTGCTCTTACAGAAAAAGAATGGCGTGGATCTCCACAATGACCATTTAATTGTCAGGGGATTTAACAAGTTTTGGCGCCTTATATTAAATGGATTAAGTCATTTTTTAAAAAACTATCCAGATAGTCTATAAAACACTTTAAGGAAACTCACCAGGGGCACCTGGGTGCTTCAATTGTTGAAGTGTCGGACTCTTGATCTCGGCTCAGGTCAGGATCTTACGGTCCTGGGATGGAGCCCTGCCTCAGGCTCCCCGCTCAGTGGGAGGTCTACTTATCACTTCCTTCCTCTGCCACTCCCACCCCCTCAAATAAATAAATAAACAAACCAGTTTTATTTTTAAAGAGAGAAAATTCACCAAACAGTTGTTACCTTGGCAGGATGGAGGAATAAAAATTAAAGAGAGGGGTTTTTTTGTGCATCACTCCCCCAATTTGCTCTCTCTCTCTTAAGTAATACTTTTTTTGGGGGGGGGTACTATCTTGATCATTCCCATCAGAATACAAGCGTGCTATTGGAGCTCGTCCCATCTGAAAAACCTGGTCTGGATCTTATTTCCTACCTCCCTGTCACTCCATTTCTCTACTTCCTTTAGCAGCAAAATGTTGAGAGTTGTCCAAATACACAGTCTCCGATTTCTCTCTACAATTCCATCTTAAATCAACACAAATCAGCTTTTCCTTTTCTGAAACTTTCTTGCGGAGGTCTCTCCAGTGGCCTCCAAATTCCTAAATCCACTGGGCAGCTGTCCTTCCTTATCCTACTTGACCAACCCATGGCATTTGACACATTAGCCAACCCACCTTTGACGCACCTCCAGAACTGCCTTCTCTGTTTCCACCCCCAAATACTGTCCTTTTCTACACCCCCCCACACATAATTATAGGACCTTACACTCAGTCCTACCTCCTAATTTCTATCCATGTCCCCTCGCTTGGTGATTTCACCTAGTCTCAATGCTTTAAATGATATTGTACTAATTTTTCATGACTCCTGTACCAAATTACCACAAACTTGGTGACTTTAAACTACAGAGATTATTGTTTCTCAGTTCTGGGCGCCAGAAGTCTAAAATCCACCAGAGCTGGAGGTAGCAGTCCTCCTTGGGGAAATATTTTTAGGTAATCATAGGGAAAAAATAAAATCCCTCTTTCAGGGCAACTATAAACTCTGACTTTGAGATTCAAGAGCAAAGCGAAATCTTGCTCCTATTCCTCTTCTTGCTTCTGCAATGACAGGAGGGCCCAGTGTGAACTGTGCAGATCAGGAAGGGCTTTATCTGCCGGGAGAGACTCCAATTTCCTGCTGCACCAGCACCCTCTTCCCTGAGCCTCCCACCAGTTAGTATGTTCATTCTGAGTACTGTTTCAAACTGTTTGATTTGCGTGTTTTGAGTCTCACAACATCTTTACCTTGTAGTTGGTAAGATGGAGGGCTCCAGATGAACAATCTGAACTTTAGAGAGGTTAAGGCCTATCCAGGGCGATATTAGCAATTGGGGTAGGGTCTCATGCTCTGACACAAGCCTACTGATCTTCCTTCTGTCATGATACTTCTTTATCTTGAACCTGAACACCTTGTGTATTGCTTCTGAGTTTGGATTGAATTTATAATAAATGTTTGCAAAAGGTCGTGTTTGGGAAGATTTTGTTCTTCTTTCTTCACTCCCCTCAATATTTAGAGTTGGCAATCCATTTTTGAAACACATTTTACCTTTTCTTAGTAGAAGCCGCTTTATTTCTGCTTAAACCAAGTAGGGAGTTCAAGTGGGTCTGCAATGAACATGTCGTAAATAATCGGTCATAAAATGAAGATGTATTGAGCTGAGAACAGTGTGGGGTTGATCAGACTGTATTTTATAAGTTGTGTAAAAATTTCAGCATGGATAATAGAAATGATTTGTAATTTCTTACATATGGGGAGAGAATAAGTCATTGAAGCAGGTTATTCACTTGGATTTTTAAAAGGGCAATATTTCATGCCCTTGAGGTCACGGAAACTAGGGACTTATTAAATTTTCTAGTGGTTAAGAGCATAGACTTGGGAATAAGACAGAACTGAACTCACAGCTCATCTATACTATGAGCTAACGATGGCCTCAAATACTTAACCCTCAGTTTCTCTATTTGTAAGATGAGGATAATACCGGGGCTCATACAGGACTGTGAGAATTTAAAGGGATTGTTCTAGTGTAATGAAATAGTATTAGGGCCACGGACCTGGAATGTTGGATCTTGTCCTGCTTGGGATCTCCTCTTGCCCACATATTCCCAAGAGGAACGTGTCCTCGGCCAGAAGCAATGCTGTGTAGAATACCACATGATGTAAAAAGCCTCCGGAAGCTTGCTGACGACGATACCATGGCATAGGAGATAAGGAAGGCTAATCCAAATGGTTTACCTCTCCACGGCCTAAATACCTCTATCTGTTTGACCTGTCATGAGGATTTGTCCCTTTGAGGTGTGGTGTCTTATGCCAGGTCTGGTTAATATGTTGCTGGAAAATCAGGAAATTGGAGTCAGGGGGCCATGTTGGGCCCTGAGAGGAAGCTCATTATTATGAATCATGCAAAGTTCACTGTGCATTACAGTTGCTTTGTTCATGAAGGGGAACAGTCCCCCAAGCTGGGGTCAGTAGAATAGAAAAAGGAGATCAAGGGGCACTGTGTCTATCACAAAGGACATACCTACTATCCTTATTTCTCATGTTCCTAAGGCCACTTATATTCCCTAAATTGAAGAAGATGAGTGACAAGTACTTTCTACATTGGTGCCTGGTGTGAACAATTTCCCCTGAACCTCTTTGCTGGTGCAACTGGCTCCGTACTTCACTGGCCTATTGATCAGTTTGGTCTCCAGATCTGTATGGCACTCTGGTCACTTTTCCTGGAAACCACAAAGCAATCCCTTTTGAAATAGCACTGCTTTTTCTGACTTGATCTGGCTATTGATCCCAACACACTCCAGCTTCTTAGCTAGTGATCATGATGATGCTAATGAATCCATGAGATTTTTCTTGACTACCTTTATTGCCTGAGGATGAGAGTCAAATCTGTCATCAGGATGGATCCTATGGGTAATCAAAGTAGACAGTTCATTCATGCACTTTCACTTAGTGCATATTTAAAGAACACTTTGGAAGGCATTGGGGGTTTATAGCAGTGAATGCAGTCAGCCATAATCTAGTAGAGAATAAAATGTCAAGTGATTAAAAGGGTTATGAATGTTGTAAAGGGGAAGTACTGGGCACTCTTTCAGAGACAGAAGCATTTGACAGCTGGTGCTCATTCATTTACTCATTTTTTGCATTTGTGAAAATGTACTCATTGAACACCTACTAACGTGCCAGGTCCTAATTTGGCTACTAGCATATAGCAATGAACAAGACAAAAATCTCTACCCTGTGGGATTTATCTTAAAACAAGAAAGACAATAACATTTCAAAGCCAGGTAAAGAGCAGGAAGTGATGGAAAAGAGTGTGTGGTCATAGCACGCTTCTCTGACAAGGTGACAATTGATCGAGCCTGTTACAACTGGGGTGGGGCAAGCCCTGTGACTATCTGGGGGAAGCATTCCAGACAGAGGGACCAGGAAGTACAAAATCCTGAGTCAGGGGTGTGCTTAGCTTGTCTGAAGGACTGAGAAGGCAAGCAAGGAATCAGGTGCAGAGAGAAGAGAAGAGGCAAGGTGTACAATTGGAGGCGTAGCCTGGGACCAGATCATGCACGGCCTTCTAAACCATGGAATGGACTTCGATGGGATTCCAGCTAGTTGGCTGGCTTTTAACTGGGGAGTAACATGAGCCGATGTATGTTTTGAAAGGACCGTCATGGCTACCTTGTGGAGAATGGATTATATTCTTAAACCAATCTATGGCTGCTTTCTTGAAGAATCTATACAGATTTTATTTACAGGCTTGCAAATATTAATTATTATCTATGACCCACAGAACAGGCTTAGTTCCCCTTTTCTCTTAACCAGAAATTTTCTAGACCGCTATGCCATGGTGAAGGCAGATTTATTGGCATGTGATAACTAAACCATGACAATTTCATTAGGAAAACCTGATAGCATCTTTTTAACGGCTTTCTAAACATAAAAGGACAAAATGACATTATCCCCTTTTATAATATCTCATACTCTGTTCGGCTTCCATCCGTGAATATATTATTGGTTTTCTTGATTATGAAGCGATCATAAGCAAGTCCAGTTCAGTCCTCATTATTTGTATAACTATATTCCACCCAGGAGTGGGCCCAGGGAAAGGAAGACTTCTGCTTTCTCTGCCCAAAGAATATAGTCTCCAGTTCAACATAAAAAGGGGCTGGGAATAGGGTTGAGAGTCTTGAGTGGTCTTGGCCATGTACTAGGTGAAAAATTAGCAAAGAATAAGATCATTTTGTTGAATAAGCAAGTACTTTGTCAAAGCAAAAGTGGTTTATGAAAAGTAGCTGTGTTTTTTTAAAAAGGCTGCCAAATGACATTTTGGTCAGAAGCTATTACTTTTCTTTTAAACAAGTCACTTTAAAGGCAAAGTCTTACTGCTCTCAGCAGAGTGGCAATTTAACATAATCACAAGCAGCAAAGCCATGAATGACTAAGACCTGTGATTCTTTTTAAAATATTCTTATTTGAGAGAGAGAGCGAGAGAGAGCGAGCAAGAGAGAGAGCAGGGGGAAGAGGCAGAGGGAGAGAGAGTCTTTAGCAGACTCTCCACTGAGCATGGAGCCAGACGCAGGGCTTGATCTCATGACCCTGAGATCACAACCCAAGCTGAAACCAAGAATCAGATGCTTAACTGACTGTGCCATCCAAACACCCCAAGACCTATAATTCTATCATTAGTGTTGTTGATTTAGCATCTCCCTTGGTTAGATTTTCTTTGAGTTTAGTTTATCCTGGAGGCAAGGCTAAGTTTTATTGAAGGTTTTCAAGTATGGGCTGGATTCCATCTTGGTAGAAGTCTTGAAGAGGCAATGGCAAACATGGAAAGGATGATTGGGTCAGATGACTGCTAAGTTCTATTTCAACCTTGAGAGCCAATGATTATAAGATGGAATCTCAACTTGAGGACCAAAGGATTTGAACTCTGCTTTCTGTAATTTTATTTCCTGGTGATTCAAAATTGACTGGTAGAATATCTTCAAAGTTTCTATGTGAGTTTGACAAAAGCAATTTTCCTTCTGAGAAAAGAATATTTCAGCCCTTGTATATCCAATTAAACCTCTTTTTAAATGATAGAATAATATGTGTGTAAAAAAATTGTAAGACAGCAGCTGTCCAAAGGAACTGCAGTGACAGAAGTGTTGGGTATCTGCTGTCATATTCAGTTGCCACTGGACATGTGAGAATATTGAGGCATTGAAATGCAGCTTGTGCAAATGAGGAACTGAATTTTAATTTTTGCCTGATTTAATTAATTTGAGTTTAAATTTACATAGCTACATTGGCTGGAGGCCAATCTCTTGGACAGCACGGTTCCAAGACAACCTGAAGAATTGTTCACCACTAAATAACACAGAAGGATTGAAGATTCAAACATTTCTATTTTACGTAGAGTCAAATAAGTATGGTTATTTACCCATGTTTTATCTCTAGTCCTCATATTCTGGTTTATTTTATTTTATTTTTTATTTTTGTTAAAGATTTTTACTTATTTATTTATTTGACGGGGGGGGGGGGAGAGAAAGCAGGCAGAATGCAGGGAAAGGGAGAGGGAGAAGCAGTTCCCTGCTGAGCAGATAGCCCAATGTGAGGCTTAATCCCAGGGATCATGACCTGAGCTGAAGTCAGATGCTTAACTGAATGAGCCACTCAGGCACTCCCCTCATATCCTACTTTGTATGTATGCATGTACACGTACAATGTCTCTCTGTGTCTCTCTTTCTGTCCTATGTATGTATGCATCTGTCATCTACCCATCATCATCATTATCATCCATCATCTACCTAATGTTTTCCATAGCACATTTTGAGGGACAGGAGAACAGAAACAATATGATGAAGGTTCTTTGTGTTCATTCCAAAGTTAAAATTGGCATGCTTTTTTTCAAAAAAAGGAAAAAAGTTGAGCATAGAGAAGTGTAAGAAACCTACTTCTTTAGTTTTTGACATGTCATTAGGGCAAATTGGCATCAATGGTGCCTGGGAATTTTTTCGGAAGATTAAAATCATACTCCCTAGAAGGAATCCAAGATTTCAAAGATCTCTGCAAACACTTGTGCTCTACAATATATAGACAAAGTTAAGGGGAAAAAATGTGTTTGGGGAAATGGAGTCCTGAGTTCACTTTGCATAACGCAGATGGTTTTTTGGTAATGACTTTGAAGAATGAGGGCTTTTAAAGAGAGTGTAATAGGAAAGGATTGATGGCGGGAGTGGAGTTTGATAAGAGCTTGTCAGAGACTGTGGTGCTAACTTAGTGGGCATAGAGGAGAAATAAATGATTAGGAATCTCAGTAAAAGATTAATTTCTTCTTTTATCTCCCCTAAATATGCTCTTACATAAGGAAGCTTCATCTTAAACCAAAACCATTGCATTTCCATGATTTCCTTCCTCTTGCTGGTTCACCTTACAGGCTGATAGAGTTCTTCTACTCTGAACTTTAAATGGCTCCTCATTGCTCACAACATCAAGACACATTCCATAAATATCTGCTTCTCACAGTTTTTTACTGAAGTATACCTAATGGCAAGACCTGAACTTGAACCCTGAGAAATCAGGGGCATGCCTTGACACCCACTGCAGCTGCCGAGATACTCTTTGGAAGTTTTGTGAGTAATCTTATAAATTCATGTGTGACCATCACATCCAAGTCATTCTGTATTTCTCTGATTATAAAAATGATATTTTAAAGTGCTCTCAGAAAAAAAAAACAGACATGAGGCAAGTGTTTCCTGTCTGAAGCCCTGTGTTATTGGGTGGCTGATTTACCTGTAAAAAATTATTGTATTGGATTTATCAGTTGTAGAGAGTGAAGATGAGTTGAAGGGCAGTGGAGTGATCCACTGGGTATACCTTTGAGGTGATTTCCCTGCTGCTTCTTGGTGTCACAATATTTCAATAGCTCAGACTTGAAATATATAAGTAGCATTTCCTCCCTTCATTCTTACAAAAATTTTATCAGAGAAATCTCTGGAGATCGAGGTCCACATGTTGCTGGAAAGGTAAAGAGTAATGATTTCAGGCTGATATTGGTGGACTTTTTTTTTTTTTTAAAGATTTTATTTATTTGACAGAGAGAAACACAGCAAGAGAGGGAACACAAGCAGAGGGAATGGAAGTGGGAGAAGCAGGCCCCCCGCCAAGGAGGGAGCCCGATGGGGGGCTCGATCCCAGGACCCTGGGATCATGACCTGGGCAGAAGGCAGACGCCCAACGACTGAGCCACCCAGGCGTCCCTTGGTGGACATTTTGATGGGTTCCTCCCTAAGAGGCACCAGGGCTGAATAACACGCAGATTGGAATAATTTCTGATTCATGAGTCGGAGCTCACCTATTGCCAGAAGAAAGTTGATGTTTTGATCTTCTGTTTTACCACTGATATTTTTAATTAGATTAAAATGAAGAAAAAGTTTTAGCACAGCAAAGGAAGGAATCAACAAAATAAAAAAGCAAGTGACTGAATGGAGAAGATATTTGCAATAATATATCTGATGAGGGGTTAATATCCAAAAATATATAAGACTTATGTAACTCAACACTGAAAGACCAAATAATCCAGTTAAGAAATGGGTGGAAGACACGAGCCAACAGTCTTTACTCTTAGTTACCATGTTCTACTTCCTCATATAATTCTCAAATTTAATTTTGAGAATCTTTGTATGAGATGGACCATACATGCACATGGTTAATACAAACTTGCCATGCTCAATTTTGGCTGGGAGCAGTCTGTGGGAAATGTGACTGGATGTGAAGGTAGGGGTGAATTTCAAGTGTAGGAGCTGTGCTTTCAGTCCAATCCCATCCCCCAGCCCCCACCCCATGGCAGAAGCACTGCTGTGCATTTTCTACACCACAAGGACTTGTCCCCTTGATGCGTGACCTCATAGCTCAGCTCTGGGTAGGTCAAGGCTGCTGGAATATCAGGAACTTGTAGTAGTTGTGACCAGATTGGCCTCTGAGAGGAGACTCTCATTACTATCATTACTTTTCAGGCCATGCAAGTCCATTGTGCTGTCATGGGTGCTCTGTTCATGAGTCCATTGGACAGGAAGAGGCTGACCAGGGGAGCAGGATGGCTAGCATTCACTGAACAGGTCCTCCTTGTCAGTGATGGCAGGCCTTTGGAGGTAGGCTTCAGGGCGGGTGTTTTCATGGTTTTCCTTAAAGTTTTCTCTAGAGCTCTCAGTTGGTAAAATGGATCATCTTGGGAAACCGTAAAGAATGATCATGGTGACTGACAGTTTCAAATATCTCAAGTGTCTTGATATCACCTTCCCCTGGATACTAGCTTCTGGACCTTCAGATTATGAGACTGACGCACTGCCTACTGCACTAAGGAGGCACCTTGGATACTAGCTTCTGGAGTGCTCCATCCTTTGGCTCCCATCTAGGCTAGGAGAAGGAAGGGAAGGGAGGGAATAGTTGCTCCTTGTACTGAAGTCAATGAACCTCTTGGACTTTAGGTCCTCTTTCACCCCTGCTCTCCATCATTCTCACCCCTCCAAGACTGCAGTCTTGAAGCACATCCTCTATTTCCTTCCCATGCCCTCCTTGCATGTAATCTTGGCTTTGCCTTCCTTGGCTCCTATGAATCAGTTGACATTTCTGAACCCATTTTCTGTCTTCCAGAGTAAGTCTTGAAAATCACTTCCCATTTCATTGAAGATGACTCTAAGCACTCATTTTTTTGTCATCTTGTTTGTTCTACCAAATTGCCCATTTTTACCACCCCATCGAACACAATGAGAAAATCAAGAGGCAAGCACTCTATTCTCAGTGAATGATGAAATGAGTACTAATGCACTCACTGTTCTTAATGGCCTGGGGTCTGACAGCCACCACCCCAGCGGCTTTTTCTTCATTGGTTGGGCTTCATACTTGCTTTTAGATTCAATTTTTCCATTTGACCCTGTATCCATTAAAACACTCACTGATCTTTTCTTTTTTTTTATCAATTATGTTGCAAATTGACATGTTTTCACAAAGGGCCAGCATTACAATGACTAAATACTGAACATTTATTCTTTCATCCCTCTGTAAACAGACCTCAGTTCTTCAGTCAGTTTTTCAATGTATCTTTTGAGCATATTAAATGATGCCATTCAAAGTTTAGTTTGATAAAAATACATTTTACACTTATTCTCTCTCTTTAACCTAAAGCAGAACTGAAAATGTCTATAACAAAGGTCTTTATCAAATCTCTTCTATTACACTGAGGTTCACCTTTTAGTGCCTTGTTGCCACTGGCTTAAAAGTAGTGTGAAGCAATATTTATCCATTTAATTGTGCTTTGTGTTTGTGATTACATGCTAACGACTTTTCATGCTGCAAAATATTGCTGCAAAACGATCTTTTATGTGTTCATTGTTAACAGTTTTCTTATGCGAGTCTTAGTTCTGGTCACCAATTCCAATGTTTGGAGAGGGAGGTTTTCTCCATGTATCCAACAAGTCCCCTCTGGTCACGGACTGGGTGTCCTACGGTTCAGCTCAATTCTGACACTATCGACCCAAAGACAGCATCAGATCTCACAGGTTAAGGGTTCTGTCTTGGAAGACTTCCTCCTTCTCCAAGATGCCAACCCAGGTTGTCATCTGTGTTTCTGACTGACTGGCTATAAAGCAAAGGCTTCCAGGAACCACTCCCCTTCCCACTTTAGGTTCAACTAATTTGCTAGAGCAGCTCATAGAACTCAGAGAAACGTTTTAATTACTAGATGATCAGTTTATTATAAAAGGATATAATTCAGAAACAGCCAGATAGAAGAGATGCACAAGGCAAGATATGAGGAGAGGGTATGGAGCTTTCACACACCTGAGGACATCACTCTCCCACTTCTCCATGTGTTCACCAACCTAGAAGCTCCCTGAACCCATCTTTTTGGGGTTTTATGGAGGCTTTATTACACAGGCTTGGTTGATCAAATCACTGCCCATTGGTGATTGATTCAACATCTAGTCTTTCTTCCTTCCTCTCTAGGGTTGGTTCCCTGACAACCAGTCTCTTTCCTTAGGTGAGGTCCAAAAGTTACCTCAGTGACAGAAGTTCTGTCACTGTCACCACATAGGGAATTCTAAGAGTTTTAGAAGCTCTATGCCAGAAACAAGGGCAAAGACTAAATATATATTTCTTTTTATAAATGACAAAGCACGAGACATTAAACTTAAATTCATTTGTTTCATTCAATTACCTTTTGAAGGCATCTTGATTGCTTCCAGTTTTTGGCAGTTATGAATAGAGATGCTCTAAACACTGTATGCAGGTTTTTAAGTGAACAGATTGTCAGCTCATTTGGGTAAATGCCAAGGATCATAGGTGCCACCTTAATGGTAAGCCCATGTTTAGTTTTGTAAGGCATCGCCCAAACTGTACCTGACTGTACCATTTTGCATTTCCACCAGCAGTGACTGAGAGTTCCTGTTGCTCTGTGTCTTTGCCAATATGTGGTGTTCTTCAGGGGGAAGGAAAATGATACAGGTGAAAAGCTTGTACATAAAGAAAAGACTAAGGTTAGAAAAGAATCTGGGATGGTAAAATATAATCTTCTCTTTTTCCCATTTTTAATTGATCTCATAGATAGGTATTTGTTCAAAATAATAATAGCAACAATTATTGGTTACTTACATCTTGTGACTACATGAGATGAATAACAACAACGTTATAAGGGTTGAGAAGGAGGGATTGGGGATACTTTTTTTTTTATAAATTACCACACTATCTGTTATTAAATAACATCATGCTAATATAATGTAAGTAGACTTAGATTAGTTGGAAATGAAAGAAAGCCTTGGGGAAACCCTACATTTTTTTTTAAAAAAAGCATATTGATATGCTAAGAGAAGGAAGAAAATGGAAGTAATGTCTCTTGTACCAAAATAGTCCTTAGCATGTTTTCAGATTAAGTGATTATTTGTAGGGCAGAAATGTATTGCTAGTTTGTCTTATCTTATTTTATTTGTAGTTTCAAGGTCTTACTTAAATTTTAGTTAGCCTACCGTGTAATGTTAGTTTCAGGTGTAGAATGTAGTGATTCATCACTTACACACAACACCCAGTGCTGGTCTTGTTTTAAAAACTAATTCTTTGCTTGTGAGATGACCCCCCCAAAAAAAAGGAGATGTGGAAAGTGATACTTAGAGGCTCAGAGGGGCCAAGCCACATTTTCAAGGCCTGTAGCTAGTGAGTGACTGGCTGGCGTGCCAGCCGGGTGGGTATCAGTCTAACCTGTCCTACTTCCTCTTCGGCCATCATTCTCAGTTCTATCTCCTGCTCTCTATTCCCTGAAGGTGCAATCTGGTTACACACACACACACTTCAGATGAAGACAAGACATGTAAAAGATGCATGAAAGCTTAAGATGGCATGTGGAAAATGACACATGACAGGGAAGGAAGCAAGTGGTGAAAAGATGAAGACATAAAGGATGCTGACATTCCAACAGTCTTGATGTTTCTGCTTAAAGTAAGAGGCGAGGCCATGTATTGAGAGTGAGAACGTGGAGCCAGGGAGAGCTGGCTTCCATGAAAGAGGCTTGGTGGGTTTGCCATGGTTAGATCAATGGCTCCACAATTAGAGAAGAAGAAACCAGCAGAGAGTTACCTAGGTGGACAGCAAGAACAAAGCATGGGGCAGAAGCATCCAAAGGCTGCGTTAAGGGGAGAAGCTGTTCCTTGTGTCCAGTAGGTCTGGATAACAATGAAAAAAGCAGGATGAAGAATCATGTTAAGATAGAAAAGAGTGAATTAGGCAAAAGACATTGGAAGAGATTGGAAAATTGATCTCAGTCCATTTCCTGTGTGGCCCATTGAGTTCATGTGGTTTCCTCATGCACTGAGTTCTGTTAAATGGCATTGCCTCCTGGGAATTTACAAGGGAAAGACAGTGGAATAAAAGAAGGTGCTTGTACACAACAATGCTCCTTTTAAGAGGAGTAAGGAAGGGGCACCTGGGTGGCTCAGTTGTTAAGCGTCTGCCTTCAGCTCAGGTCATGATCCCAGAGTCCTGGGATCAATCCCCACATCGGGCTCTTTGCTTGGCAGGAAGCCTGCTTCTCCCACTACCATTCCCTCTGCTTGTGTTCCCTCTCTCGCTGTGTTTCTCTCTGTGAAAAAAATAAAATCTTTAAAAAAAAAAAAGAGGAATAAGGAAAGACAGGAGATTTTTTGTACCAAAGAGTGTAGAAAATGGATCTGCTTGTTATATGATCATTTCGTTGCTTAATATGAAAAGAACAATTGAGTGAGACGTGTCACTATTGTACTCATGAAAAACTTCAGCACTGATTTTCCCACTGGTCCTTGATCTCAAGGGAAAAAAAATCTTAAAACCCACAGGCAGCAAAAGGTGAAGAAAAAATTTGGATTTTAATATCTGCTCAATATTGTAGAGCTTGAAAAGAATTCAGGAGAACCTGGCCTTCTTCTTCAACAATGTGGAGCTCAGCATTGAACTCAAGGATAAAGGTCTTAAAGCAAAGGTCTTTTGATTGTATTCATCCTTCTTTGAAAGAAAGCTGGCCTTCCCATGATGATCCACAGTTATTCCTATTTGCCAAAACTACAACTATTAAAATTGGTATGGTGGGAGATTTATAATAAGAAAAAAATAACAACCATAGAGGTACTAAAATTTTTCTATTGGATACCTTGAAAAAGTTCAACATTCTATAAAAAAAGAAAAACATAGCAATGTCAACTGACTGTCTATTGTAGCTACTATTCTTTAAAGTGGCATGCCATGGGGTGCCTGGGTAGGTGAGTTGGGTAAGTGTCTAACTCTTGATTTCAGCTCAGGTCATGCTATCAGGGTCATGAGATCAAGCCTCATGTCCAACAGAGCATGGAACCTGCTTAAGATTCTCTCTCTCCTTCTATCTGCCCCTCTCATGCTGTGCTCTCTCTCTTTCTTAAAAAAAAAAAGAGAGAGAGAGAGTAGTGTGCCATTACAAAAACCATAAATACATTATAGTGATTTCTTTCTTCCTTCCTTACTCCTTCCCTTCACTCCCTTCCTCTCTCTCCCCCTCCCTCCCCTCCTCCCCCCCCTCTCCCTCTACCCCCCCCTTTCTTTCTGGCAAGAAGGGTGCCATTCTCTGCAGTACAAGGATGTTTTACTATCATCCGTGGGGGAAAGTATACTTTTTATTTCCTCAGATCTATGTAAATTTTGTCTTGAGATTCTGAAGACAAGATGTCTGAACTGACTCCTGAAAGATGAGTAATAGTTCCTTCTCTTGATCTCTCAGTAAATCTTTAGTGATCATTTGCTGAATGTCAGACACTCTTCTATGCTCTGGGGATAATGGGTGAGTGAGACAGAGCAGCTCTGCTCTTGCTGATCTTCTATTCTAGTTGTGATGATGTTTAATAGCCAAGTCAGTAAATAAGGTAAGTTCAAATAATGATAAATCCTTTGATGAAAATAACATAGTTGAATTGAATAGTGCTGACAGGAAGAAACTTCTTTGGATTAGGGGTTCCTAGAAGATTCTTTGAGGTGGTGTCATTTGAAGACCTGACTAATGTGAAAGGGGCAGTCATGCAGAGATCTCAGGGAAAAGAGTCTGGGCAGGGTACCAATAAGCAGAGGGCTTTAAGGCTGGGAGAGGACTGAAGCAATCACAGAGAAAGAGAGCCTTGATTAAACTATACTTGAATTCCACATTACCTCTGGACTTTGATTTATATCATTCAACAAGTATTTTTTAAGGCAACTTTAAGTTAGGTTTTCTCCTACCTTCATTTGAAAGCTTCCTAGCTGATTCATATATTTTCAGAAACTGTCAACAGAAGCCCCTGACTGATGCCCAGAGTATTCTTTAAAGAGCATCTGAACTTTGTCCAAGTTTGCAAACCATTGTGGAGTTTACAGTATAATGGTCTCTGTGGTTTTTCTGACTTCCTCTCAAATGCAATCATGCTGGAAGATAATTTTTAGTTCTTGTCTCTTAGAAGAGGGCATAATACTAGGTAGACAGGATGCTTGGTGTATATCTTGACTGAGTTTATGAAAGTCATGGAGACTTAGTAGTATGAATTTATGTTTTTAGCAATTAAAATTCTGATTTTTTTTTGCATTGTTTCCTCTTTGTTGAGGGGTGTAGGCTTTGTAGGTAGATTCTTTTTCCCTTTATATGTAAATTACATTTGTATAGTTGAGAATAGAGATAATTTTATCCCCTCAGTTTTGTATTATAGGTTTAGTCCCTGGGAATTTCAGAAGATAATGTTTATAATTGTCTAATGGAACCAGGAAGACTGGGAAAAAAAGAGAAAAAATGATTGAACAATTGGAAAAAGGGAGAAGGAATTATTTGGTGCCCTTACTGAGAGTTGTCCCAGAGATCCACCTGGAAGCAGTTAACTCTGCTTCCTGTAGAGTTGTACATGTAATCTATTACATGTACATGTAACTCTGTAAATGTAATCTATTTACATTTAGAGGTGTAGACCTTTGTGTGACTTGTATGTATCATTGATTAGAATACTCTACAACTCTGTAAGGGTTGTGGTTAAGTTGTAGTGAATTGATAACAATGCCAATGATTTCTGTCTGGTAGAAAGGTAACAAAAAAGAGTATCATTTATTGCTCAGTAAAACCGGAAGCATTTTTGTATGTACACTAACAACTTATTGTCATTTTTGTAAAAAAAATGCATTTCTGAGTGAATATATAAAATTCTATTTCTCAGAAGTCTGAACTAGCTTTATCCTCTCTGGTTTGGTCATGAATGAGTTAATGTATTTTGTACACACATTCACTCTATATTTGTTATGCTTTCAACTTTTTGAGAATATACTTTAATGAGATTTTTATGGATATAATTTCATCCTTTATTTGATGTAAAAATTATTTAGGAAACACATGCTTACTATAATAACTTTTTTCTTTTAACATATCATGGACTTTTGACTGGGTCAATGCATATATATCCATCTTCTTTTTAAATTGCTGTATAATATATTTCTTAGTGTGCATGACCATTACACATTCAATTATTTTATCGTTGATGAATATTCAGTGTATTTCCAGTTTTTTCCATGTAATGAAAATATAACAAATTTATTTTAAAATTTACAATTTTAAACTAGGGGTGGGGTGGATTGGGGGTGGGTGATGAGACTTACTGCCAATGGGTATGGAGTTTCTTATTTAAATTTATTTAAAATTTACAATTTTAAAATAAATAGTGGACTCTCTAAGTAGTGAGCTATTTTGATATGTCAAAAAAACAAGTGTCTGGCTTGCTAAGTAAAGTTGGAAAACTTTCTCAGTCTCCCCAAGCAGCTACTACTATATTTTTTTCCATTAAAAATGTAAATAATAGTGTCTAAATTGTGGGCTGTTTTGCGAGAATTGAATGAAGTAATAAATGTCAACACGTTTTGTGTGATAGTGTAGTGTTATGTAAATTCATTAATTTATCGCATGAGTCTTGTTATGGGATCAATTGTGTCCCTCCGAAATTCGTGTGTGGAAATCTTAGCATTTAGCACCTCAGAACAAGACCATGTTTGAAGATGGAGCCTTTAAAGAGATAAGTAAGTCAATAAGAGGTACATGGGTGGGACCTAACTGGATGTGACTGGTGTTCTAGTCCATGCGGGGTGCTTTAACCATATACCACAGACCAGGTGGCTGATAAATAACAGAAAGCTATCTCTGACAATTCTGGAGACTGGGGAGTCCAAAATCAAAGTGCTGGCAGATTCGGTGTCCAGTGAGAGTCCTCCTCCTGCTTCATAGTTGGTGTTCTCTTTGTTCTCACACGACAGAAGTGATGAAAGATCTCTCTGGAACCTCTGCTGTGAGGACACTAATCCCATTCATGAGAGCTCCACAGGCAGGACCTAATGACCTCCCCAGGTCCTACCTGCTAACACCATCATCTTGGGGGTTAGCGCTCAACATAAGAATTTGTGGTGGGGGTGCATATTCAGACCACAGCAACTTGTGCCCTTATAAGAGGAGACTAAGACACATACGCAGGGGGAAGACCTTGTGGAGTTGCCAGGGGAAGACGGCCATGTACGGCCCGAGGAGAGAGGCCACAGAAGAAAATAAATGTCTGCCGTTTGAACTTCCCTGTGTGGGATGCTTGGTTATAGTGGTCAGAGCAAACGAATACAGCCCTCTTAATTAGTTCACCCCAGGAAACATTTGGCCAAAGACAAAAAGCTTTTGAGCAGGAGCACCTGGGTGGTTCAGCCGGTTAAGCATCTGCCTTCAACTGAGGTCATGATCCCAGGGTCCTGGGTTCAAGCCCCACATTGGGCTCCCTGCTTAGCTCCTCTGCTCTTCCCCCCACTCATGCTTGTTCTCTCTCAAATAAATAAAATCTTATTTTAAAAAAAGCTTTGAGCAAAATGATTATTGTAAAGATATTCTGGGCAAAGCTGTTATAAGGTTTTCCCTCCATACGGGCCCATTCTAGAAAGGTGTTCTCTTTGCAGATATAAAGCAGCAAGGATAACAAAGATCCAGCATTTCCCTCCTCATTCACTCTGAGATTCTCTTTTCTTCTCAAGATTTTCTGAATAGGTCGCAATCAAATTATTATACCACTAAGGACTTTACATATATTATTATATATATTTATATATATAAATATAAATGTATATAAAATATATTATTTATAACATATTTAAAAGCTTTATTGTTGAAGTACAGTTGATATAGGGCGTTATATTAGTTTCATGTGCACCTCATTGTGATCTGACAACGCTATACATTACTCAGTGCTCAGCACAGTGTCGTCACCGTCTGTCACCGGACAATGTGATTATAATATTGTGGACTGTATGCCCTATGCTGTACTTTTCATCTGTATGACTTTTATAATGGGAATATTTTTATTGTTAATTTGCACAAGTATTTTCTGATGCTGTTTGTCTTGCTCTGAGGAGGTTTTTGTTTGTTTTTAACACATGTGCTAGTTTAAACACAGTGTGAAGTGAGAGGCTGAGCTGTAGTTGTGCTTGTCCCTTTCTCAGCGAGGGCCCAGGCCAAGGGAACAGAATCTCGAGGGTCCCCCCATGGTGTCCCTCTCAGGCACGGGCCGTGCTACTTCCGGCTGACCAGTTAAGCCCGTGCTTCAGCGGCTGCCCTGACGGTTTCCTTCACAGCCACTCGTGGGCTCTCTTTGCCTTGCAGGTGCCTTTCCCCCACACTTCTTTCTTCAATAAGCTGTGGTTTCAGATCGAAGATTAAAATTTTCTCACACCGGAGTTAAGAAGCATTTGTGAGTTTGGAAGAATTTGTAGAGTTTAGAAGCTGTTGCTGGTTAGAGCTTCACTTAGGAAGAAGGCAGTGGACGTTATTGAGGCTTTTAAAAAATGGGAGGCACTTAAAAATAGGCTCAGCATTAGTCATTAGAGAGACGGAAACCAAAACCACAAGGACATACTACTTCACAAGCACCAGCATGGCTAAAATAAACAAGACAGACAATTTATAAAGAAGTGTTGGCAAGGGTGTGGAGAAATTAGACCCCTCGTGCACTGATGGGGGAAATGTAAAGTGGTGTATCCACTTTGGAATAGTCTGGCAATGTCTCAAGGTGTTGCCCGTGAAGTTGTCATCTGACTGAGCAATTCCACTCTTAGGTGTATGTTCAAGAAAAGTGAAAACATATATCCACACAAAAACTTGTACATGGATATTTATAGCAGCATTAGTACAATAGTCAAAAAATGGATACCACCCAAATATCCATCAGCTGATGAATGGATCAATAAAATGTGGTATGTCCATACAAGGGAATAGCATTCTGCAATTAAAAGGAACAAAACTCTGATATATGCCACAGCATGGATGGACCTTGAAAATAATATGCTAAGTGAAAGGGAGTCAGTCACAAACACCATCTACTGTATGATTCCATTTATGCAAAAGGCCAGAATAAGAAAATCTACAGAGACTGAGGGTAGACTAGTGATTGGGGGTGGGTGATGAGAGTTACTGCCAACAGGTATGGAGTTTCTTATTGGGGTAATTAAAATTGGCTGTGGTGGTGTTTGCATGTATCTGTGCATGTACTAAAACCCATTGACTTGTATATGTTAAATGCAGGAATTACATTTTATGTGAGTTATATCTCAATAAATCTGATTTAAAAAGTTCTGTTGGAAATCAGGGGTTCCTAAAGAGGAGATGCATTAACTGACAGACACATGGGGGTTAAGCAAGATGGCTTTATGAAGGGGAAAGGCCACAACCTTAGAAACTGCAGGGTTGGCATGCTCACACTTGGCATTTGAGCGGGCCATTCAGGCTGAAGTGTGGGGTCTTTCCCCCACTTCTTCTGCTGCCGTTAGCCCCCTAGAATCTTATATACGATATGAATGGATATCAGTGAAACTGAGGTTGAATTCCAGTCACTCCAGTAAACTGGGGTGTGGAAGCATGTTTCATTGGTTTTCTTTCATCTAATTGAATATAATGCATCCCTACCACCCCCCTTGATTAAGAGTGGGATTTCCCCATTCTGCCCTCCCCTACTTCTCGTGTTTGGGGCACGATGGGGTAAATGGTGTCTGAAGAGAACAATTGTAATGGCTTCATTTTTTCTTTAAATGATGCTTCTACATCTATGAGTTGTGCAACTAGATGCCATTTCTTTTGTTTTACCCATAACCTTATATATTACCTTCTCCAAGGCAATATTTGAATTCTGTGAATTCCCCTTCATCCCTCTCTTGGAGAATCTACCTACTGCAGGCTTCTTATTAAATCCACGATGATCAACTTAACATTTAGAAACCCACAGGGCAGAGACATAACCTTGTGTCTGAATAAATACTATTTGACTATGGCTTTGTAGGAATGCAATATTTTTTAATTACAGGAATTATCTCCAAGGCATACAAAGAAGTCGCTGCTCTGGAAAGTCTAAGACACACTGAAATATGAAAAACTGTTGTTAAGGCTCTGTTGACTGGGTGATTAACTGAGAAATAGGAATCAACTAATGTGAAACATTTGGGCAACAATTTCCAGAGAGAAACTCAATAAGCTGATGTAAAACAAGAAAATTGCTCTCCTTTGTAAGAAACCCACTCCCCCTTTTAAGATACTGAGATGAAATGCCAAGAAGGGCTCACAGAGGTGAAAGCTGATTTTCCCTGAAGTGCACGTTGCACGTTTAAAGCCAAAATTCTTTCAACAAGATTAATAAGTGCTATTCATGGCATTCCCTGGGCAGATCAACAGTGTGAAGAGCATGGGTATGAGGCTACGAAATCCTCTGTTGTCTTCAGATGTATTTGAGCGGCAGCCAACCATAGAAGGAGCTCTGATCGTCTTTTGGTAAGCAAGAAGCAAATTGCGGAGAGCCAAGTTATAAAACACAAATCATTTTTAGGCCAATCTGGTGGTTAATTAAAGGACTGACTTGGAAGCTAAAGATCTTTACTCGAGAATATACAGCTTTCCTAACTTCTAACTTATGAGGCTTAGGAAGAGAAAAAGTGAGAAATCCTCCCTCAGGGCTACAGACACAGGGTAAATCAAGTCCACCGGGGTCAAATGGAGACGACACACATTAGAGACAGAGGGAAAGAACATAGTATCTTCTGATTCTTTTCTGTTTTGATGACTGATTAATAATTAAAATTCAATTCATAATTTTATTTATTTGAAATAGCAATTGGAATTCATCTCTAAGACCAGCCATAATGTAGCCGAAAAATAAGGGAACTAGGAACCTAGGTTTGGATCTGCCCTTTCCACTTTGTAATTCTAAGCAATTTTTTCACCTCTCAAGGATTCAGCGTCCTTATCCATATAAGGACAGGGCTTGAAGATCCTAAGATGCCTTCAACCTCATGATTTTATAATTTATGAATCTTGAGTTTCAGAGCTGGCTGACTCATAGATGATTTATCCGAGAAAAATAATATTATTGACTCTCAAACGAAAGACTAATATTTCCTGTGGGTGAAAAATTAATTTATAGATATCATTAACATCAAACCAAAGAAAATACCCTGACTCCAACAAGAAATTTAAAGAGTCTGCCCAAAGATAGATGGTTAGGAATCAGCAGTGTGTGAGTTCCCATAATTAACTAAAACTCCACATAGGAATTTTTCTTAATTTATTAAAAATGTCTGTGGTCCTCTTTCATTTCCAAACTAAATATTCTCGAAGAAATGAAAATATGCTTAAGGCGCACACTGAGCAAGGAGCTACTATATTGAATTTTCCTACTAATATTGTCTAACTCTTTATAAATGATGAAACTAATATTACAAAGTGACAATGACATGCCATCACAGGCTAATCTACCATTTATGCTTTCCATTTTTAAAAAAATATATTTTATTTATTTATTTGACAGAGAGATCATGAGTAGGCAGAGAGGCAGGCAGAGAGAGAGGGGGAAGCAGGCTCCCCACCGAGCAGAGAGCCCGATGCGGGGCTCGATCCCAGGACCCTGAGATCATGACCTGAGCCGAAGGCAGAGACTTTAACCCACTGAGCCACCCAGGTGCCCCTTATGCTTTCCATTTAATCTCCAGGAAGAAAAAGAATCATCAGACACTTGGAATGTATACATTGAATGCAGGTGCTATGTAATTTGGACTAACTAAATAGATTTCCCTGGGGCCATTTATATGACCAAAAGTGGCCACCTGGTCACAGTTTAGATAACGATTAAACAAATATGTAAAATATGGCAGCCAGTGTGTAAGGATTTATCAGCGAGGCTGATTTTGGATGTAAATATCAACAACAGCAATTTGAACTGATATAAACAGTAAGGCAAGTCCTGGAGGAAGGTGGGATTTGGGGTTGACATAACTCAGACCTCTGTCTTTGCTTCCTGGTGTTCTCTCTTCCTTCTTGCTCCATCCTTGATTTGGACGCTGGCTCCAGAGTTGGACTGTCATAAGTTTTATTCTGCCTCTGCCTCTCCTTGACAGATCCTAGTGCCTGGAACTCAGTGAACACACCATGAATAATGAAAATCATGATAAGTGCTGGCATTTATCAAGCTCTCATTACGTGTTCTAAATGTTTTACACATATTGATTCATTTACTCTTGACCATAATCCTGTCAGGTAGTGTGGTACTTTAAAAAATATGTCCACAAACTCTTTAAGATGCTTCCCTGCAACAAGTGAGCTCAAATTCCCCTCTTCTTGAATATGGGCTGTGGACGCACATAGTCTGGCTTCCAAGTTCATGTTCTCAGCCCCTGTTGTATATGGTCATGATGTGATGGGTGTTGGTGCCTTGCCTCCTCTATTTGAAATTCCTAGTTTTCCTTTTAAGTGGCCCTGAATTTCAGGATTGGTGAATAATTTCAGAGGGATTAAAATGAAGAATTAGACAAAAGTGTTAAAAATCTGAAAAATCATTTTATTTGAAGTTAAAAATAATGTCTGTATGTCTTAGGAGTCATCTGGCGTTTATTTTCTTAGATTCTCAGATTGCAGAGTATAGATATAAAAGGTTGCTCCTAGATTTAGTAAATAAGGGATTGATCTTCCACACAGAGGAAGAAATTTGAGTTCAAATGCTGTGTAGATATGAGTTTCTACTCATTAAATGTATGCTGATGAGACAGCAGAGCACAGTACAAGTGTCTGGTCTCATGAATTCTGGGAAGCCCAATTCTAGCAATGTTGGGTGTTAAATGATTTCTTTAGACGTAAAGATAAGACTTGATGAGATTATTTTTGTTCTGCATTCACATGACTATGGATCTGCAAATCAAGAAAGCTTCAGTTTTACTCCCTGTATCATTGCTAAGGTCTCCTGGGAATTTCCCACATTATTTTTCCCTTCTCCTTTGCAAATCTCCCCATTTCTTGTCTCTCAGCTGGAATGAGAAAGAGGCCCAAAGCCAGGTTCCTCCCTAGTTTCTCAGTTCTTTCTTTCTTGTTCCTGACCCCTCAGTTGGGTAGGGGCCAAGGGACAACAAGTGGACTAGCCATGGGGTCCTGGAGCAACAGGTGGCCATTCTTATTTTACCTGGAAAGTTCCTTTCATTTTTGAGAACACCAGAGCCCACAGAGGGGAACTCACCTGCCTGAAGTCACATGAAGACTGAATGACAGGGCATCATGGTCTAGTTATCTTTCCACTGCTATATAGAGAATTTGCTTCCAAGTCTTACTCAAGGGTGGGAGGGTTCTTTACTCAGTCTTGGGAAGTGACCTTTACAAGATATATGTTGTATTCCTTGTACCATGATAATTCATGTCTCTCTTATCTCCCTAATGGATTGGAAACTGTTGGAGGCAGAAATTGGGAACATTGCCTTGCCTAGATCACAGCTTAATACATCCTAATGCTACTGATAAGTAAAAGTGAAGGATGGATGGATGGATGGGCGGATGGATGAGTGGATGAATAAGACTATAAAGCACCGTTAATTTTCCTCCTAAGTTGCCTTGTTATATGTACATTGATAAAAGAAAACAAAATCTCATGTGTATTTTGAATTTACAAAATATGTCAGTTCACAATGTTACTTTATATAAAAATTGCTGTAAGAACAAAGTTCAGTTCCAAAAACTTATTTTATAATCAGCTTTTCAGTAATTGACCTGTTGATGAAGTTTAACAGTAAACAATGACATATTGAAAACAATAGCATATCGGTTTACTCAAAATAGCATAGACCCTAAGGCAGAGACTATTTTCTAACTTGGTAGATGTCCTTGTTTAACAAATCTACTGTATTCGGTCTATTTCTACAGATAGAACTAATTTTTTTGGCTTGGAATGGAAAGTTAATTGATGATTAATATAGATAATGCCTTTCCTCAAAAGGATTAGAAGGTATTTATTGCTAAATTATAATGCAAAATATAAATAGACATGGCTCATAGAGGTGTTCTTGGGTGCTTATAACATTGCCTTCCAACACTATAGACCCAGGGCACCAGATCAGAGATGTGTAAGTGAATGGCATCAGAGTGAGAAGAAGCATTAAAAGAAAGTTTTCTGTATCTAGAGAAATAAGATAGGTTTAGGTAGGATCATGGACGTTGATGCCCCGTGGGCACATAGAGAATGAATTTTGGCTGGGTCCATCTCAGTGTTGGTCGGGGAAAGGAGAATCATGGCTATGAAACTCAAACTTTGGTAGTAATATTTGCAAGTAATTTTTACATTATGAAAGTGCCTTTCTGATTAAGATTTAATCGACATCAGAATTTACTATTTACTAAGTGCCCAAGGCAGTGCATGGCATACATCAGGCACCCAGTGAGCCAGTGAGACCAAGGCAAGCCCATTAAGATGATCTCTGTATCTTAAGTTCAACTGGCTTTGAAATTTAATTACATCTGCAAAGTCTTTTTTGCCACAAAGCATAACATGATTATGGGTATAACACACAACATAAAGGTCTCGTGGACCAAAATTCTGTCTGCCACAGCCACAAAACTAGAGAGTGACAGAATTCAAATACCATTTGAAGGCCAACTGGCTTCAAAGTCTACATCCATTACATTATATTATGAATGCTCTATTCATGGATTAAAATAAGAAAAACATATTAGAAACAGCTTAATATCCCCACTAGGATATGAATAATTCGTTGCTGTTGCCATGAAACCATTCGTGGTCCTTTCCTGAAATAAATGGCTTGAGAACATAATCCAGAATAGATAAATCAAATATTGAATTCAAAAGGGTCACTTTTATGAGACTGGACAAATTCCCAAGGCTTTCTGGGCTTCAGAATGCTCATCTGAAATATGGAGATGATAGGATTATCGTCCTTCCCAGGATCTCTGTGATGATGGCATGTGGTAAAGGGCACGATACTGTTACTAGTGCATCGTAAACACTCAATCAGTACTGGGTATTTTGCACACACAGCAGCGCCCTTTACTTTGTTGTAATGTTGACCATACTTTCTCTTACTGTTTGTTTGTGGTATTCTTTAGCCTCTGGTACTGAGCTTGGCACATATGAAGGTACTCAGTAAGTATTTGCTGAATACATGAATGAATCATTGGGATGAAATCTCTCAATTATTTTTAACACAGTGCAGATCAGATAAGACACTCGTGAAGGCTGGATCTGGCCTGTGGATATCCTATCTGTGAAGTCTGCCAAAGAATATGACCATGACAATTTAGCAAGGAAGTTTTTTGGACATGCGTTAATCAGAATAATATAGAATGTTCTATTCTATAGAACTCTAGAAGACTCAATAAATATCCATAGTATGTCTAATTCTGAGCAATCTAGATGCTGGTGAAACTTTGACATTTCAATAGTTAGTTTCTCTCCCAAACTGAAAGAATTGTTTTATCATTATCTCCTTTTGAAGTAAAAACCATTCTTCCTGTTAAAAAAAAAAAAAAATACCAGGGTGTCTTGATAGCTCTCTAGCTGTGGCTTTGAGGACTTTCCTCTTTCTTGGGGATGTCTTTCATCTATTATTGACCCGTAACACTAAGCTGCTGCCCTTAGAGAAGGGCCAGAAGCTATGTAGAGGGAGTCACCTTAAGTTAGCCCTTGGTGTCACTGCTCTGTGCCCCCTACCGGTTCTTCAAATGCAATCTCACCACCTAGTATTTATCTTCGTGGTGTTTGGTACTTTGATACAATTTGAAAAGGAAAAAAAAAATGACTTCAGTCCAGTCAATGTGGCATCAAAAAGATTCCTTGGAATAAAATTTAGCATAGAACTAGTGAGACACAGGCATCATTAGGACCAGGACCAGAGTTCCCTGTGAAAAAATGTTAATTATAAAAAAGTTGCCATAATGAAATACTGTCATCTCAATAACTAACACATTCCATATGTGCACAACTATTTTAATCAAATTGCAGTGACTATGTACCAGTGACGACAGACTGGTAGGATATCTCAATAAGGAATTTAATTAAATAGAAATCGGAGGGGGTGATGAATCATGAGAGACTGTGGACTCTGAGCAACAAACTGAGGGTTTTGGAGGGGTGGGGGGGGTTAGGCGAGCCTGGTGATGGGTGTTGAGGAGGGCATGTACTGCATGGAGCACTGAGTGTGGTGCATGAACAATTAATCTTGAAACACTGGAAAAATAAATGTATTTGAGGGGAAAAAAAAAGATTTTTTAAAAAACTCTACGGGCGCCTGGGGCAGCTCAGTGGGTTAAAGCCTCTGCCTTCGGCCCAGGTCATGATCTCAGGGTCCTGGGATCGAGCCCCTCATCCAGCTCTCTGCTCAGCAGGGAGCCTGCTTCCCCCTCTCTCTCTGCCTGCCTCTCTGCCTACTTGTGATCTCTCTCTGTCAAATAAATAAATAAAATCTTTTAAAAAAAGAACTCTAAAAGAGAAAAAATACTGTTATAGCTTTGGTGTACTGTTTTTGAAGATGTGGTTTGGAGAAGAATGGGCATATGAAGAGGGAAAGAGAATGCCAGTTTTAGAAATAAGATTTTCTAAAATCAAGAGATTTTAGGGCAAGAGAGGGAGAAGGAATGTGATTGGAAGCTGCTGTACTTGTGAAAGCACTTTGGGAAATTCTTCTGTAACTCCAGTTGTGAACTGGGTCCATGTTAGCTTTTGTGTGCTTGGTGGGTAAATAATATCAATGCTTTGAGAAATGGCTTTTCTCTTTCCTATTCATTGTCTTGTGATTTCAAGGTTGTCTTTTTTGCTGGCTGTCCAAAAAGGAGGTCCCTGCAATTATGCCCTTTCTTTCATATTTTGCTTTGTTAGTATGTTGTCAAATAAAAACTTCACATTTTAGAATGTGGTTTCAATATGGACCCTGTATAAATATCCCAGCTTCAACCTAGAGTCTGGAAGATTCAGAAAAAGTTAAGTAGTCTACAGAGAAGAACTGGGGGAAATAATCTGATCAAAGTGTAGTTTTACAGTTCGTGGTGGGAGAGAAGGTTTGTAACTTCTGACATGAGGTCAGATGAAACCTTCTGGCTTCTGCCTGAGTCTCCTAGAACCTATTTTGCCGGGGAAGCTAGCTGCCCTGTCAGGAGACTGTCCTGAGACCGCCATGTTGTGAGGAAGCCCAAGTAGTAGCATCCTTTCTCACTGCTTCATTTATTGCGACAGCTTCACTTCTGTACATTTGGGACAGACCTCTCCTCTGAGTCTCAGCATCATGTACCCCCATGTCAACTTTGCATTTCTACTTGAAAGTTCTGTTTCATGAGCATCTCAGTGTTAATGTTTGAGAGGAACCCTTGATTTCTAGTGTCCTGGAAATCTCTCTCTTTTCCAATTTCTTATCTTGGGAATTGGTTCTGGCATTCCTCCATTGCTTTAGCCAAAATCTAAGACTCAATCTTCATCTTGCTTCTTTCGAAATTCAAGACAAATCTATTCACAAATACTCATGATTCTGCATCTACCAACATACTTTCATTTTCCCTTATTTTTTCTTCCTCTGTTCTTTGCATTGTCACCTCTTCCAACAGCCTCCTGATAAGCTTCCTGCCACCCTCCTATTTATTCTCCACTTACCAGCTGCAGTAATGTTTTAAAATTTTAGTTGGATCTTCCCAGGCCTTTGCATGAATACTCAAGTGGCTTGCTAAAGCATTGGAGTATGATCCAAATCACACGATGCGATCAGAGTGGTCTTACCTGATCTTCTACAACCACATCTCGAGTTCCTCTCCCTTGCTTGTTCTGCCAGCACTCAAGCCCTTTCACCTTGGCACCTTGGTAATGATTGTCCTCTGCCTGGACCACTCCCATCTGCCCTTCACATTCTCCTCAAATGTCAAGGAGGCCTCTCATGATTGCCCCATCTAAACTAGGTTCCCCTAGTATCCTCAATTATCACAAACTAGTTGTTCACCATAGAGTCTGTAACCACTGTAAACATTTTGTGAGCGATTTACATTTAAAATTATTGTCTAGCTCTTCATAGTATCTTTTAAGCACACAAACTCATGGTCCATGTCTATTTCATATTCACCATTATGTCCTTGTGTGCACTTGCCGCACACAAGATGCTTGATTAGTTGAATAAATTAATAAGTTCCACAGTCTTAGAAAATCTCAAGAGAACCATGTACTTCATTTGGGAAGAAATTATCAGAAGAAGGGGGATCTTGTGAGAAAGTATTCTCTTCCATGGTGAGCTAGAGCAGAAAACTGGAAACAGAGGACCTCGTTTGAAGGATGCTCCCTTGGCAGTTCACTGGGAAGACCCAGTCCCCACACATTTCCACTTTGCCTCTTGGACATGCTGTCATGGTGACATGCCATCACCACCCAGGTTCCTCACCATCCCACTCCCAAATCTGACTTTCAGAACCCTGCCCTCTTTTCACTCATATCCACCTGTCATGCCACCCTACCGAAGTTCCCTCCCCATGCTTGAAGCTACAGGTCACCCATCCTTCCATCCAGTGTATGGGAGGGGGTTTGGGTTAGGTAGGGGGAGGTGATTCTCAGTTCCTAGTCCTACCACTATGTCCTCAGCATCCCGTTGACTCAGGTAGAGATGAGATGTCAGGTAGATTTGCGGGTACATGACTTAAGCTCAGAGGAGAGGTCTGGGCCAAACGCATACCAGTAAGAGTTATCACCACAGATGAAGCATTGGGAAATGATGAGCTCCCTAGGAAAGCAACACAAGGAGAAGGAAAGAAGGTTAATGAGAACCATGGGAAAAGCAGGTAGCTCGGAGGAGAAACAAATCTGTCTTCTTCTCTGACACTTAGCCCAAACAGGAAGAGACTGTATCCACAGCCTATCAGCCCCTGATGCCGCCTCTGGTTTTCAGGCATCAG
>CM053607.1:8531222-8602566 GCA_028646535.1 Procyon lotor
CAGAGGAAATGGTAGCGGGAGAAGCAGGCTTCCTGCCGAGCAAGGAGCCCGATGCGGGGCTCGATCCCAGGACCCTGGGATCATGACCTGAGCCGAAGGCAGACGCTTAACGACTGAGCCACCTAGGCGCCCCTGGACTTGTTCTTTTTGCCCCTCTCGGAGAGCAAGAGGATTTGGGAGACCCCTGGCTGGGGGTGAAGAAGTAGGACAAGGGACTCCTGGTTATTTTACAGCAGGAGTTTCCATCTCTTCTGCACATGGAGTTTCACTAAATACTAATAATGCTTGCATCTCACCCCCAGAGATCCTGATGTGATTCATCTCAGGTGCAGCTGGAGTACTGGGACCTTTCAAAGCTTTTGTGCAGTCAAAAGACAGTCGCTTGAGCAGCTCTCTAAATATCCCCCTCGTAGGTCCCAAATCCCCCCATCTGAAATGTAAATTTCAGATAAATCAGGAACTTCAAAGCACAAACTTGAACTAAATCATGGAAATGCAGAGTGGCCAACAGGTGCGTTTAAGCCCACAACAGAGAAAGGAAATAAGGCCACAAAAATATGAATATCAAAAGTCTTCTATACACTTTTTCTTGTAGGTGAGAATGGTTATGTTTAAGGGAAGAATGAACTGAGAACAATCAGGAAAAAATATTGTGATCTTGGGCTGGGACGGGCAATCTCATCTATAGAATTTTTGTGGCCTTTCCTCCCCGTAAATCCAGGCATGAGGTGAGTCCCAGTCCTGTCCCGAGGTGTCTCAGGCATTGCAAAGCCAGTAAAATCTTCTGAGATCCTGAGCCAAGTGGAACCCTGGTGCCTCTATGATTAAGATTCCTCCCAAAGGGCACGTAACTATATGAAAGAAGAGATATAGTTTGACCTGAATTTTGTATTTTATGTTTTGGACCCCCCTGAAAGATATTGCCACTATAAATACTGATCCAAACATTTGCCACAGCCAATGAAGGGCTCTCCAGAGAATTAGTATTATTTTTTAAAAATTTATTTATTTATTTAGAAAGAAATAGAAAGAGAGAGACAAGAGGGTACATGAGCAGAGGGGGGTAGGGAGAGGGGCAGAGGGAGAGAGAATCCTCAAGCACACTCCCTGCTAAGCAAGGAGCCTGATGGGGGGTGCTCTATCCGGGGACCCTGAGGTCATGACCTGAGCCAACATCAAGGGTTGGCCACTTAACCGACTGAGCCACTCAGGCGCCCTTTCAGAGAATTATTTTTAAGGTTCATGGAAAAGCATGATATTTTTATCCCCTCTTGATGAATTTCAGCTTGCCAATAGTTGATCTAGCTATTTAGAAAGAGTGAGTTGGATTGACTCACAAAAATAATAAATTATAGTATGAAGAAAAAAGGAAAGAGGAAGAGAGAGCATAAGCATGCATTGAAACTTTTGATAAGAACCATAAATCCAATTTATCTATCCATAAAGGAAAAAGAGAACTGGCAGTAGTGGAAATGGTGATAAGGTAGCCCCGATGATAAGAAATGAGGCCAATGCAGCATCTCCGTAGCAGTTGGGAGACAAATAATAATCTCTGAGTAATATATGATCAGGTTGCCTTGGTTGCAAAATCAATGAGACACTGGGTCACTGTGAAAAGGTGCAGTTAGTCTGGAATTAAGAAACGTGGGCATTGTGAGTAGGCGTGGTACTGAATTGATTTCCAACTCTTGAAAGGGGCAGCTTGATCGGCAGGTGGGTGGCTTTGTGTTTGGCACACGTGACATATTTGACTCTGAACGACATGCACAGAATACCATTGTTATGTTGACTACTTGGAATTCCAATGCTTCCTCTCTCATCAAATTTCTGCTTTGATTGTTGTTGCTACCTTGACCTTCTAACCTAGCAATTTTACACCCCTTGGAAACATGAAGGATCCTACCTGTTAGGTTTAATAGGAGGATGTGCCAAGCGCTATATCAAAGCAGGTCATAATTTAATTAAGTTGCATTCAAGCTTGACTATTGCTGGCCTTGAGCACTTTGAACCTCCCTGTCTCCTTGAGGTCAGAAATAATGTAGGAATTTTAATATGATTCTCTATGGTGGCTGATTTGAATTTCTGGGACCGTAATTAGGGAAGAGGACACGTTTCTGGTGGAAGACTGCTTCTTCTGTGTCATCTCAAGTGAAATGGCTTTTATGGTGCATTTCAAATGCCAGCGGTTGTATCCTTTGAGAGCTTACAAAGAGACCAGTTTATTAGCCTTGGCGCCCTTGGCTAAGTCAAGAACTGTGTAACATTTTGGCATGCAATCACAATGAAGGAAATCTACCAGCCGGGCCTCAACCTCATGTAGCACACACTCCTGTAGCTTGTTCTTCTAAAGCCCTGCTGGCAATCTTTGAAAAGAAACCAATCTGATTAGTGGTTGTGCAACTCTGCAATTTCCTGTGCTCTCCAGATCAGAAATTCGAATAGAATGAACTGAAATAGACACCATTTTTTTTTTTTTTTGAGGGTCAGAGAGTTAATGAGTGCTTATCAAATGCTTATATAAGTGATAATTCGATGTGGCAGAGAGCCTCAGGACAGAAATGTATGGGCTGGTGATATTTAAAAGTCAAAACTTCTAGATTAGAATTTGGGCCATAAATATGTTATTATCTTGGTGACTGTTTCAAAAATTATATGTAGTTTCATTCAAAAGTTTAGTCTAAGTGGGGCACCTGGGTGGCTTAGTTGGTTAAAGCGTCTGATTTCTGATTTCAGCTCAGGTCATGATCAGAGGTTGTGAGATCTAGCCCTGTGTCAGGGAGTCTGTTTGAGATTCTCCCTCTCCTTCCTCTCCCTCTACCCCTCCCTGCCCCACTCTCTAAAATAAAATAAAAAATAGAAGTTTAGCCTGAGTTCCAGTGACCTGTTACATAATAAACTGTATGTGTGTGTATCTAACTATACATGTATATACGCATATCCACACACGTATATACGCACATGATATATATACACACATACATAGAGGGATATAGATATAAAAGAATATTGACGTCCTGCAAACTTTTTTTTTAAGATTTTATTTATTTGACAGTGAGAGACACACACAGAGAGAGGGAACACAAGTAGGGGCAGAGGGAGAGGAAGTAGCAGGCTTTCAAGCAGGGAGCCTGATGCGGGGCTCGATCCTAGGACCCCGGGATCATGACCTGAGCCGAAGGCAGACGCTTAACGACTGAGCCACCCAGGTGCCCCCATCCTGCAAACTTTTATACCTATATCCTTTCTCCCTCTACATATGTATGTGTGTATGTACATACATATATGTACATTTTTTCCCTTCTTATGTACTTTCTTCTCTTTAGGGAGAAAGCAGTCTCGATGCGTCTAGAGTATATGTAGGCACTTGTCAGCTGGCTCTTGGGTCTAGGACTTGGGTCTCTTCATGAGCCGTGAGAGACTCGGACTAGAGAGAGATCGCTCTTAGGAACAGCATCCACTCAGCAGTTACATTGGAAAGAAATACTGCTCACTGTAAAGGCAACTGAAAAAGAAAAAAATTGGCCTGTGGAGGTTGCTGAATCAATTTGCTGAAACTGCACAGTTGTCTCTGCAAATTGGATTCTTGTTGGCACTGAGGAACACGTGGGTGAGTACCAGACACGCGAGAATGTCGGCTTGGCTTTTTCTATGAAGATTAAGTCTTCTAGCTGCTTTCAGTCCTGAGAAAGTAGCTTAAAAGGAAAACAGAATTACACGGACATTTTCTCTTCCTTCCCTTTCTCTTTCCCTTCCTCTGTGCCTCCTGCCTCCCTCCTTCACCCTCTCCCCCTCTCCTCTTTCTTTCTTTTTTTTTTTTTGAATCTTTCTTCTGTTGCAGGATATTTACGGTTCTCATATTTACTGCTAACTTTTCACCATGACATTGGCCTGCCTCTCTCCTCTTAGTCATTCGTTGTAATGGTCTCATGGTGTCCAGCTTCGACAGGGCCCCAGTGATGCTGGTAACCATTCAGTTCTCCCTCTCAGGATAAGGCATGTCTCTAGGGCCATCTGGGGAAAGGCAGGCTCTTTGTTCCTCCTCAGCATCAAACACGTGGTTGTTTTTCTAGTACTCTGCCATTTTGGTGACTCATCACTGTTCCCTCATGCCTTCTTGCTCCTATTGCCACCGCTGACCAACTCTCTGAATCTTGAGTTCAAGATCCCCAAGCAGGGTCTGATCCTATTACCTGGCCACCGCCCAGCCTGTGTCCCTGGTGACAGACGTGAAGGAATATTTGCCATTGGTGAGACCTCCATCCCTGTCTAACCCAGACAGGATCAGAGTTTGGGGTCATGTGGTGCAGTACAAAATCCCTCTGAGCAAGGAAGTTCCTCATGCCTCAAGAACAGGTTTCCCTCAGGAGAGGTCTGGGCATTTCTCTGGACTGTGACTGACCCCAGCCATATCGGGATAGGATATTCCTGCCTCAGAGGGGGCTTGTAAGGACAGAAAGAGAATGCCAAGTGTCCAGCATATGAGGACTTAGCAAAGCAACGAGGTTCTGCCTCCCCTTCCATCTTTGGACTGGAGCTTGTAGACAATAGTCACTTTCTCAGATTTTTAGGTTCTCACATTTTTTGGGGGGGTCTTTGTTTTATTAGTACATGTCAAGAGTGATGCAGACAAGTCATATTTAGGATACAAAAGCAAAATAATATATTTTATCTTTGGATGACGATGGGACGACGATGATCATGGCCGGCAATATTGAACACTTATTCAATATTGTGCTAAGAACTTTGCATGACTTGGCGATTTCATCCTCACCTTGCTGCTGTGAAATGGTTCTGGTTTTGTCCCTATTATAACGAGGAGGTGCTGAGAGTCTCAGGAAGGTTAGATGACGTTCCTGAAGCCACACAGTTTGTGGATCTGGTTTTGAATTCCACTGCAGAGGGGAGCATTTAAACGGTGAGTGTGTTGAATTTTTAGTTCCTGGAAAGTTGTTTCTGTGACTGTGTCACTGTTAGAGAATTATCACCTGGTTTGTGGATTTAAAATTGCACACTTGCCCAAAGTGGCCGGTGGGGGAGGGGGCTACATGGAACCGCCTTTTAAAAATTAGTGGCCATCCAGTGTAGATGTTTAAAACATCAGTCAAATCCGTGTTTAACCGAGACAAGAGGACTTAGGACAAGTGCTCTTTTGAGTGTATACAAATAATAGAGAGGTTGGTAAAGTTGTATTTTAAGGAAACCAATCAGAAAATACAATCTGTAAGCTGTGCCTCTCCTAATGGTGGTCATAGAAACAGAGGCTCTGAATTTACTGCTAATTTGGATTAATTTATATTCTAGTAGAGAGCTATGCTTTCTTTTTAGAAATGTGATGTAGAACCATTACAACCAGCACTTCTGATGCCTTATTTGTAAATAATTTTAAATATGGAGTAATTTTAAATAAATATCTCATTTTCATTATTTGATTCTGTCATCAGTGGTATAAATACACTCTTGATTTCAATGTTTGGAGCTTCTGCTCTAAGGATAGATGTGAACAGTTATTCTAATACCTTGACCCACCCTTTTTGTTAAGAAAAAAGCAAAATCCTATTTATTTCTCTCATCTTTATCTACTGCCGAGGTACTGATGATTATTACTTCTAAATACAATGACGAATATGTCACTAGCTCTTTTCTTCAAGGAAGTCAAGGGGTGTGGGACATTTGGATATTTTTGAGGATATTTGAAATGTACATTTTCATATTTTGAGTAACAGCTTTCTCAGCTTTCACTGGTTTATGTCCAGAACATTCCCTGCATTTAGTAGTTTATAGCAAAGAGATAAAGGAGGCCTCAGTCTAACAGTTCTAGAAATAGACGAGGAACGAACTTTCTATTATGGCTCAGTGCAGATAATTAACATCGAGAAGACAAGGGACAGCAGTGGAGTTTTCCTAATATTAAAATATGATCTGTGTGAAATACGCTCTTGCACCTTCTTATAATAAAATGCTGTGGCAAGCATTATAAATTAAACCCATAAAGTTGGAGAAAGAGAATTTATATACCTGTGTACACAGTCCTTAAGTGATAACTGCCTTTGGGGTGAATGAATGACTCTTGGAGATAGTCCGGGATTGTGTTTTATCACCAACTTCACTACTTGGAGTCAATTTCTAGCTTTGCCTTTACAGCTCTGTGACCTTAGCAAACCACTTAACTTCTCTGGGCATTTTTCTTTTTCTTTTTCCTTTTCTTTTCTTTCCTTTTTTCTTTTCTTTTCTTTCTGTTCTTTTCCTTTCTTTTCTTCTTTTTTTCTTTTTAAGATTTATTTATTTATTTGAGAGGGAGGAGGGGCAGAGGGAGAGGGAAAGAGAGAATCGCAAGCAGACTCCCTGTTGAGTACAGAGCTTGACTTGGGGCGCTCAATCCCATGACCTCGATATCATGACCTGAGCCGAAATCAAGAGTTGGATCTTTAAAACTGGTGGAGCCCCTCAGGCACGCCTCAGTGTTTTTCTTGTAATAGACTATGGATCATAATGGTACCTACCTCATAGCACTGTCACGTGGATTCATAATTTACTATACAAACATTTAGATAGTCTCTGGCACACACTAAGCTTAGAAGTGTTAGCTCTTGTTATAGGATTAGTTTTCATTCTCATTCTGGAAGGAATGGTGATGAAGTTCATAATAATAGGATGAATCTATATTGAGATGATGTGAAACACTAAGCATCCCAAGGAGAAACTTAGGAAAGGGGTCTGACTCCAATGAATTAGCAAAGATATCCCACATCCAGAATGAGGAGAGCCTCTGAGCAGAACACTAAGCGTCACGTTGCCTGTCCACGCTCCCCCCAGCTCGTTGTGATGACTTGAAGTGGTGGGTTGAGAAGTTGGTGAGGCCAGCGAGAACTGAAGGGAGGAGCAAGATGGAACCAGGCGAGCTTGCCAAGTGTTCAGGAGCCGTGTGTCTGTCACATTGCCTTTTCCACCTAGCGCGAGCCCATGCACCCAGACCTGTTAACTGAGCCAAATTCACTTCTAGAAGAATCCAGAGAGACCCAGAAAGAGAGACAGAGAGAGAGAGCATTTATCTCTTCATTTTGGCCAGGACATAGGTCTACGTGCTTCTGTCAGCTGAGGCCAAATGTCCAGCCAAGCACAGTCAGGAAATCCTGCCGCGGCTAGCCAAGTAGTCCTTTATCTTGTGAGGTGGAACCAGTTTACTAAAATTTCCCCTTCCTTGGTAAAAGCCTCTGTTAAATGCTCCTGGACAATGCGTATGTGATGCCCTTTATTATGGGCTTTTAATTTTTATCACTAAGTAACAGCTTTTATCATGCATAAAGAATTTCTGCGCCACTACCTTCAGATTTCCAAAGGGTCTTATCTAATTCTACAATTTATTCTCCCTGACAGTAATTCACTAATCAGCAGAATCTGTGAGTCCTATGAATCATCTTAGCAATGGTTAGTATGCCCTGACATCACATATCAAATGTGGGATTGAGATACTTGAAGGAGCCTGAAAAATAAACCATTTTATATATATTACCTCACTAAGATTTAGAAGCTTCCTATAGGGTACATTTCATGAGAAAACTGAAATTTAGAGATATAAGTAAGTTTTCCCAGATTAACCTCTTAAGGGTTGGTTGAACTGGGATTTCAGGCATATCTGACTCCAGAATCAGAGTTGTTCAGTGTGTGAGTGTGTGTGAGTGTGTGTGAGTGTGTGTGTGTGTGTGTGTGTGTGTGTGTTTCTCCCTGATTAGGTTGTATACACTCCTTCTCTTGATGTGAGGAAATGGTTTAGTGTCCTTGTGAAATTTAGTTCCAAGGAAAAGAAAGGTAATCAGCAATCAGAATGGCCAGGATATAATTAGCTGGCCATCAGCCATTATGAAGGAATTGAGTGCCAAAGCTGAGAGAGTCCAACTCTTGGCCCAGGTCGCACCAGACAAGCAGGTGCTACCCACCCTGGTTTAAGCAGGGGGCCCCTTGGGCCAGCGTGGCCTTCCTCCCAGAACTGGGTATCAGATTTTCACAGGAGCAAGCAAGGAGGACTGGGCATCAGTGTTTTGGAAATGGGACAGCATCAAGGAGAAGGAGGAACCCAGATACGACTGGGATTAGATGGTCTCTTGATGGTAAATTCTGTATTACAGATTAAGGTGCTCATAAAATAACTGAAGAAACCTACCAGGTTCTCAATTTCTATAGGACCTCAAACGGTTATGCAAATGAACACGGAGCCAGACCTGAAAGAGTTCAAGTGGGTGCACTGGACACCAGGCTGATGAAAGACGCACAGTTGAACAACAATGAAAATATGACCCTATTTCTGCAGCAAAGAACACTTCCTCTCAGCTGCAAATGATCATGACTGAGAAGTAGGAAAGAATATAAAACGGGGCCCAGGATCATTTTTGATATTGGATGGGTTTTAGAATATTTTTGCATGCTTTGACCATATCATTATTCTTTTCCTTAAAGGCAAGTTTTGATAAAAGTACCTGTGAACATGGACGTGAAAATGAAAGCATGAGTTTTTAATTTCTACTTGCGTGCATGTGGGTCCCAAGAAAATGAAGCCTCAGAGTAATTGTCAGTTGTGAGCACAATTGTGCTTCTCCCATCCCAGACCCACTGAAGAGCCCAGGACCTCTGTGTCTCTCCCTTCAGATTTTACATAGGCAGGTTGTTTAATGAGATATCTTGTGGTCTAATGAGGTATTCCTTGGAGTCCAGAGGGACTCCATTGCTCATGCTAGGGGCCTACAGAAAAGATAAATACATTTATATTTAATGAAAATGAGGGCAGATATGAGAAAGGTTGGCATCAGCTGACTTTGTCCTCTGAAGTAAAAATACACGAACACATCCAGAATGTCAGAAATGGAACAGTCAACTGTGTCTCCTCTCAAGCTCAATGACACATCAAGGTCAATGACAATGGTTATAGGAAGATTCTGTCCAACCTGCAAAGAGACCGAAGACCCATAATAATCAAATGCTTCATGTGAACTTTGAGTGGCCCTTGGATAGGAAAAAGACAAGGTATAGAAGATATTTTGTGGGACAATTGAAAATAATTGAAATATGGGCTCTATATTTCATAATGTTACTGACCCATTAAATATTCTTTTTTTAAAAGATTTTGTTTTATTTATTTGAGAGAGAGAGAGAGGAAGAGAGCATGAGAGGAGAAGAGAGGAGAAGCAGACTCCCAGTGGAGCTGGGAGCCCGATGCGGGACTCAATCCTGGGACTCCAGGATCATGACCCAAGCCAAAGGCAGACGCTTACAGACTGAGCCACCCAGGTGCCCCCCCTTTAAATATTCTTAAGTGTGACATTGATGTTGTGGTTACAGAGAAGAAGGTCCTTTTTCTTGGAACATGAATACTAAAGTATTTCAAGGTGAGAGCTAATGATGACTGCCACTTGCTGTCAATCATTCTAATTGAAATACAGAGATAAAGACAATAGGGAAATGTTATCAGTTGGTGAATCAAAAGGACGGGAGTACATGATGCCATTTTGGGGGGGGGGGGCTTTTTGTAAGGGTTGACAATTTTCCAAAAATAAAAATTTGGGAAAACACGATCCCGACCTCTTTTCTGGAATGTCTTGTGCAGAACTCATCTCACAGATCGGAAATAATCACCTTCTGAGTGACCTCCATGTGCAGATGTCTTCTTGAGATATGTTTTACTGTTTCTCTCTCTCTTTTTTAATCATTGCAGAGAATTCTATTGGACAGTGCTGACATTGCTTGGATTCTCCTCCTTCTCCCCCCGCTCCTCCTCCTCCTCTCTCTTCATCTCCTCCTTCTTCCTTTTCTTCTTTTAGTGTTTTTTTTTTAAATTCTATTTTGCTTTTCCCAGAATGGTGCCTTGGTTGTGTGCACACCTAGCACCCTAGAAACACTGTTTTAATTTTAAAACACTGAATTTTATTTTACATAAATGCCACTTATTATATGAATCACATTGGGCACATTACTTTACATTTTGGAGGGTATTAACTTCCTCATCCCCAAAGCGCCCATTTGTGAAAACTTGATCTTCCTAAGTTTCCTCTCTTGGGTGATTGGGGAGTTTCAGTTGCCTAGCACTCACGCTCTCCCCAGGAGCGGCCACAAGATGGCAGTGTTTCAGAACATTGTTTTGCTTGGAAGAAGGATGTGTGTGTGGCTGAAAGGCTGAAGAGGGGCATCAATGGCAGAAGGCTGGCAGGTCTGATGCCGTGCTCATCATCCAAAAGGTTTGAAACAAAGACCTGGAGGTTGTATTGGGGAAAAGACAATATAAGCTGTCTTTGTCTAGTGCTAAACCAGTTTATATAGCAGTCATCCCATGAACTCCCCAAAGTATTTTCTTGTCTGCCTCAAACTTTTTTTTTTTTATCATTTTCCTCTAGCTGTTTATATTGTTGTTTACTAATGCAAGGGCTTCACCTTGCATTCCTCTCTGTGAACCCATGACCCATTACATTCACTACTTAAGCAACGTAGACTACATTCAACTGTCCATTTGGGGCAAGGATTCTAAATACAACTACCAGCGAATATGCTTCCTTCCTATGGGTATCCATAGAATTATGGATGTGTGAGTGTTTCCATGACATTTCCATTAACCTTCAAAATCAAAGAAGAAAGCATTTCTCACTTACAACCGTGATGTAAGATACGATCTTTAATAGGCTCCATCTTTAATATCAGGCTTTTGAAGTCCATGAGGAGATAATGATGGAAATGTATGATTCTTATGCGCCTGTGGCAAAGCAAACCAAGGTCATTTTTGTCCAAGGTCCACTGCAGACTCGGTAAATTCCAGAGGATCCTAATAGAAATAAAACTTGATGGCTCTGCAGTTATCTTTGGATAAGCTTCAAACTGAGGCTATAGATCACTGTAAATGTCTAGGAGAGTTCAGTGTTGGTGAAGCCAAACCTAAAGCTTATGAAGAAGTGAGGAAGCTGCCATGGGACCCTCTCCGCGAGTGTGGTCTCCTTGCTCCATAAATCTGCTTGTAGTCCTGTCTCCGGTGTGGGCTCTTGGGCAGGGGCCCTTCTCAAATCTGCAGGGTAAGCTCAGTGTCTGGAGAAGCATCATTTGGGTTCTTTTCTCTGACAACCCCCTGATAAATTCTCCCCACTAAATGGACAGACATTTGAGCAAATACGCTTAATGGATTATCTTGTTAGAACAACATAACTTTTGAATTATCCAAGGCTGAATGAAGTGCAAACGTTTGTCTTTCACGAGGTGAACCCACAAACTGAATTAAGCCCCAGCTCATTTGTCAGGTCAACTGACAAAATTGACTTCCCACTGTGTAAGGCTACAGTGATATGCATAGACAAGCTCATGCCTGGACTGGTGTCCATGAACCCAAGTAATCATAATCCGCCTTAAAGATTAGGGTATATTTTTCTATTTCAAAATTATAGATTACCTTTGGTTTCTGGTTTTCTAAAACCTCTGTGTATTAATTGTGGACTGTGGATGAATTATCACGGAGTCTATTATTTTGTTTATATAATCCCAAAGTTAGTACTTTGCTTCCAGCATTAGGATACACTATTGTTATCAAGACTTGATTCCCAAGATTTGCATTGATTACAGGTTAGTTGTCCCCCAACTTGGGACTCACTTTATCGTTCTTTTTCTTTTTTTTAAAGATTTTATTTATTTGACAGAGAGAAACACAGCAAGAGAGAGAACACAAGCAGAGGGAATAGTAGCGGGAGAAGCAGGCTTCCTGCCACGCAGAGAGCCGGATGCGGGGCTCGATCCCAGGACCCTGGGATCATGACCTGAGCGGAAGGCAGACACTTAACGACTGAGCCACCCAGGTGCCCCTCACTTATCATTCTGTAAAGTGATGACTGGAACCAAAGTTTTCATAACCTATCTTATCTTTTCCAATTGTTTTGTAAAACTTGAACATCAGTAGCGGACCAGAAGACTTGAGAAATGACTTAAGGCAGCTACTTCTTGACCAGTTGCGTGAAGTTACCTCAATTTCTAACATCTGTTCCTTTTGATATGATAGCAAATTGCAATGTAGTGGATCATTAGGGTAGAAATTGTGCAGGGCATCCTATTTCTCCTTTAAAGTGACTCCAGAGTCTGCAAGATTTCAGGATTCCAACATTTAACAATTGCTGGTGATAGCTACACTTTCAGAAAGAAAGATTTCCAGGCAATAGCTTAGGTGAGAAAACATCCTTTATTATGATCCGAAGAAGGTAAAATACGAGAGAGTGCAAATATTAGATGAATCAGAGTTGTCTTCCTTGGAGTGGGTATTCAACATGAATTCTCTCAACAGAGATTAGTCTCATGTTGGCGAATGAATGATAACTACCTGACTAGTTCTTTCAATCTGTAGGTCTCCACACTGTCAGATATATCACCATTTTTGTCTTTTTTTAAGATGTGAGCTATTTCAGATTTTAGCCCATAGAACAGCTCCACAGGCCATCGTCTGTTGCCTTCTTTTACTCCTGAGAGCTAAAGAGGCAAATCCTTGGCACATTCCCCAATCAGAGCAGAAACATCACAGAGTGTGACCTGGGGCCATTTTTGGTGACCTGCCCCTGTACAACTATGCCTCCCTTCGCAACTCCGGGAATACAAGAAGGAATGTGGCAATGTCTGTAATGCAGGGCCAGAGGGCCAGAAGAGCATCATGGACGAGATAATTTTTCCAAATGGAGTTACCGAGACTCTGTCTCTGGAAGACAGTTCATTTGATCCAGGCCTTGAAGGAGAGGCAATACTTTAAAAGGCACTTTGGGGAAAGCGGACTGTTAGGAGTGGCAGTGGGAGCCTAAGTGAAGGGATGGGGAAAATGGGTGTCAGCTTTTGATCAATGAGGGGTGGCCTTTTGCACGTGGATTAAAGTGTGCATGTGTCTGAAGCACAGAACAGAAGACAAACCTGGGAAGCTGGAGGGTAGAGCCAGGGTTGCCCGGAATGCTACACCGAGGGTTCTGGTCTCCAGTCTGTAGGCACTAAGAGCCACTGTCAACACTAGAAAACAGAGTATTGGAAAGCTCCTTGTCAGTAATAAGGTGCTTGCTGTGTGCCCGCACTGCTCTACTGTTTCTCATACATGAATACGTTGCATTTTGTCTCCATGCCCATGGAATCAATAGAATCACCCCCATTTTAGTTGGAAACAGAGAATTTGAGCAATTTCCTCAAGGTCACATAGCTGCGAGTGACAGAGCCAGAACCCGCACCCATGCAGCCTGGCTGCTCGCTCGACACAGTTACACTCTTTGGGGGCCAGAGTGGCATGGAAAGAGCCCAGAGGGGAGGGAAAGGTGTTGCAGTAACAGCAAGAGACAAGAGGGACTCAGACTAGGACAGGAGGGTGCAAGGGGCAGAGGTAGAGGTGAGGGGCAGATGCGAAAGACCCTGCAGAGGGTCATCACAGAGTGGTGACCTTGGCCATGGTAGAGAAGTGAAGTCGACTACCCACTCTTCATGGCTTTGAATCTCAGCACCGTCCTCTTAACCCCTCCCCCAACACTACTCATCTGTGCTTTGCTGCTTCACTTCATGCTCCAGGTAAGGTCTCACCTGGGCAGAGTCAAGGAAGGATGCTACTTACTGCATTCTAAACACATGACGTTTGGGTTGATGCATCCATATTCTGGAAGCTGCATCACCTTGTTTGATAAAGCCTCTAAGTCTGTTCCCATGATGGCCATGACAGGTCTAGAGAGACACACTTGTCAATCTTTTTAAGCCAAAGGACAGAACTTATATTTATTCTAGAAATTTAATGTTTCTAGAAAAGACCTGAAGACCAGAACAGAATGAAAATGGCATCTCATTCAGTTTGGGAACTTTCTACAACAGCTTTGGACTATCAATTTGCAATATGTGGTTTATTAATCACTCAGAGCAATCCATCTTTTTTCCCTGCCAAGTCTTGCTTTCATGGGATGCTTGGCTAGAAAAGGCCTCTCTCAAGCTAGAAATTATTATGACAGAGCATCTTGCTGAGAATGTTGAAGCATGATGTTAGTGTGCTGTCTCAATTTATCAAATTTGCCTTATTAAGGGAATTGATGTCATCATAACAACATTGATGATGGCATATCCTGGATTTATAAAGGATCTTTCCACTACTAACTCACTGGGAACCACTGGAGGAAGACAAGAAACCCAATAATTCAAATAAATTTGACACAAGGAATTTCTATACTTATCTCGAGTCAGCCATGTAAAAAAAATAGAAGATTCCATGATATTAATATAGTTATAGCCCAATGAGTTGCAAAGAGGCTGTTGCTCTTTGTAGAAACAATAGTCTAAGCTTGTAGAAGCAGTAGTCTAAGAAGCCTGTAGAAGCAATAGTCTAAGAAGAATGGTTTCAAGAATGTCTGGCTGGGCAACCTGTCATGGAAAATTGAGAAGAAACCATAGTTTTGGGGTTTGTGGCATGTGGTACTACTAGAGTGGCCTCTTTGGGGTTGATTCCAGTATGAAGAAAATTTACATTCATTTAGTGTCTATTGACAGCCATGCCTATTCCATAGTGGGACACCTAACCATGCCCTAAGAGCTAGATATCTTCACCTCAGAGAGACAGAGCAATTGTCCAAAATCCCATCAAACTGGTAAAAGATGAAGCAAAGCCTATGATCCCGATCTGCTGACTTGATAACCGAACCTTTCCTTCAAGTGGCTGAAGGTAGCAGCCAGGGTCTTTAGCTGTGGAAGAGACTCTGTCAATCATTTCAACACAACCGCTTGTCAGTGATAAAGAAACAACTTCCCTTTTAGACATGGTGCCCATTTTTCTTTCTCTCCTGAGGAACGTTTACATGAAAACATCCTTGTTTCTTAAGAGTTTGTTTTTCTCCTCTTTTTGAAAGCTATCCTCCCTTTGAAAATAGTGACTTTTGTCTCAAAGTCTAGAAAGATGGGTCCAGACTGTTCTGCTCATGACCATATAGGTCGGTTGCTGGCAAAACATGTCACTTCACAGTTAACATAAACTGAAGGCTCTGACTAAATTAGACAAGATTTTCATGTAATTGGAACCTATGATATGCATGAGCAATAACTTTTGCTGATCAATTTTGCATTGATGGATTGAATCCCCTCAACTTCTTCCTGAAGTGCCGCTGTTAACTTTCTAATGTGGGCTGATGGCTACGAAAGGATCTTGTCAAAAGACTTCTTGGAAGATCTTGCATCTTGACAAACTATAAAGGATCTTTTTAAAGAACCTCTTTAAGGGATCTTGTATCCTGACACATCATGTAAGGATTCTTAATAACATTAAGCATAATTATAGGTAAATTTTGAGCCCTTGCTTTAAGGTACGTACTGTGCTAAGGACTTGGTAAGCACTAGAAGGCTGAAGGTGAATTGTTAATTACTACAGTGGCTGTAGATAGATGTTTTTATTGTTTGCACTTCACAGATGAAGAACTTAAGTGGCGGAGAGGCTCAACAGCCTGCCCCTGGACAGATAGGCAATAAAGTGGCAGGGTGGGGATCTGAACTCTGGGACTCAGACACTATTGGTGGTGGGTAGCACTAGCGGTGAAGCTCTCCTACCTCCTAATCTTGATTCCATTGGTTATTCATCTGTGAAAGTCAAATTTTTAAAAAATGGATAGTTAAGGAACTGAAGAATAAGAAATTCCATTGACAAGCAAACATGAACTTGTTTTCCCACAATGAACTTCTTTTCCTCACTGTGTCAATTGTAAAAGAAATGAGTCTGATTTTTTTTTTTTTTTTGAGGAGGGTGCTCTTCTTCATGAAAGGGTAGAGGAGTGAACTCTAGAGCATTGTTTATTTTCATGGCAGCTTCAATAGTATCAATCCTCTGCAAATTGGCTGACAGACTAGAGGTGACATTGACCAGCTCCCTTGCACTGACTTATTCTTTAAGCTATGTACTGGGCAAAGCTCATTCAATGATGCGACAGAGTCAAGAGCTGTTGGGATTCAGTAGAGAGACAAGCTGTTCTCCTCAGATGTCCTCTTAAAGGAACAACAGCCTTTTCACTGCAGAAGAAAGAGTTCTTTCTTTAGAGAGCTGCTACAGTGAGTAAGTGTTCTTGAGCTCAAGTGGGTGTCTCATTAGGGGTATGTTTCTGTATATACACATAATGATGTAGGATTCCTTTCAAAATGGAAAAGTAACTTGAACTTGCAATGAACTGAAACAATAAAGCAAACTGATGTAAATAATATTAACCTATTGACTTTTTTTTTAAGGAAGAACAGAATGACGATCTCTTCTAGTTCATATTTTTCACCGAAAAATGCCTCAGGATTAATCACAGGTGTATCACTGAGGTCTTTACAAACCTAGTTTTCAACTTGGCTGGATTAGATTTGGTCTTTTTCTCCTCGTCTCCACCATTTCAAAGAACACTGTATATCTAAACTTTTGTGAAAACTCCCTTTAATAAAAACAAAAGTAATAACAGTCCCAGTAGGTCTGCCGCCAAGAATCCCTGTCGCTCTTTCCTGCTTATATATCCTCAAGAATAGGCGTCATATACAAACAAGTCTTCAACACGTTTTCTGTTTTCTGTCCTCCATATACCTTATCACTAGTTTAGGATTATTAACGTCCAAATTTTTTTTTCATTATTATGATAGAAGATCAATGGATCAAACATGTCTCTTAAAGGTGAAACATAGTTCTGAACAAGAGCCACTTTTAAAAAAGATTTACTTATTATTTGAGAGAGAGAGAGAAAGAGAGTGAGAGAGCGCGCGCGGACGTCCATGAGAGTGTAGGGAGGGGCAGACAGAGAGGGAGGGAGAGAATCTCAAGAAGACTCCCAGCTGAGCAAGGAGCCTGCCATGGGGCTCAATCCCAGGACCCTGAGATCATGACCTGAGCTGAAACCAAGAGTTGGACACTTAACCAGCTGAGCCACCCAGGTGCGTTGAGTAAGAGGCATTTTAATGGGATACTTTACATCAGAAATTTTGTTATCCTTTTGGTCTTAAGATGGCTGGATCTGCATGTGTGTGTGTGTGTGTGTGTGTACTCACATGCGTGTGTAGGCAGAAGTGTGCCATGAATGTTCTGGCTCAGACAGTACCTGACCACCCATGGTACAACAATCATGGAGGCCCTCCCTTTCCAGGTTGTGTGGTGCATGGTTGGTCCCCGACAGTGAGGGCCCCATTATAATACTGGCCCTCTGCGTCTCTCTTACCACACTGTGGATTCTCTGACAGAAAAGCGTGCAGGGTGGAGGAAATGTGGGCTGAGTTGTCTGTCCCCCAGTGTATAGTGAGGCCCGTGACTCACCCCTGGTGAGGTCTGTGAGACCCGGTAGCTGTGGCAGGGTCCTCACCTCTTCCAAGATAATGAAAATGAAAGAAGCTGAAACAGAGTTGCAGAATTTGTGAATTTAAAATGTTTGTAATTTAACTTGCTGGTCCTTCAAATACAAATACAATGTACTATCACTGTGTTTTTCAAAAGTAATTGTATGATTTTTAAAAATATGAATTCGTTGCACATTTTAAGTGTTCTAAGTGGTACAGTTTACTAACGGGATTTATGTTTAAAGTTGTCAGGTTTAAAGTATTCTTTCAAACCTGCCAGCGTATCTTTCTGGCTAGTTGTTTTGTTTGTTGATTAGGCCAAGAGGCTACATTTGAGACCCTCCATCTATGTGGGGCTTCTGGCAAGTGCCCAATTAGCCCCTTACCTCTTCTGCATAGATCCCATATTGGAGAGTGTAACTGGCAAACAATGTTGGGCAAAGTTGGTGGTGAGAAATGGACACCCAATCCCAACATCTTCATGAGAGGGGTTCTGCAGAGAAGCAATGCCTTGAGTGATTCCTGAGAAGCCTCAGCAGAAGGAAACTCCAAACAGAGTTTAACTTCAAGATGAAAGAGAGAGACTGACTGAGGCACTCTCTCCAGGAAACAGGGACCCTGGGACCAGGTAGTGGATCTCCATCAGCTGTGCGTTAGAATCTCCTGGCAAGCTTTCCAGAATACTAGTGCTCAGGAGCCTCCTCAGATGCATGAAATCAGAGTCTCTGAGGTGAGCCATACAGCTCTGTTTTCATAAAACTCTGCAGGTGACTCCAATGCACAGCTGTGGTTATAAGGTTTCTTATGAGGAGCTAGTAGAGGTTGACCTAGTACCTTCTATCAGTTCTTTCTGTTAGAAATCGGAGGGGGCAATGAACCATGAGAGACTGTGGACTCTGAGCAACAAACTGAGGGTTTTGGAAGGGGAGGGTGGGTGGGGGAGTTGGGTGAGCCTGGTGATGGGTATTGAGGAGGGCACGTATTCCATGGAGCACTGGGTGTGGTCCATGAACCATTAATCTTGTAACACTGAAAAAATAAAAGTATTTGGGAAAAAAAAAGAAATCTGTGTGACCTTTGCTTGGTAAAGACAAGGAGGGAAGGCGCTAAAGGGAAACAAGAATGAAGACTTCCTAGAAAGGGTGCCATTTCCTGGCTCACCATCCCTGGGGAGGCAGGAGAGATTGTTTGGGAGTGAATGGGAGACACATTAATCTTGCCAGTGAGAAATGGATAGAGAAATTAAACCATGTTCCCTAGTTTCATTTCAGATCCCCTAATTGCTGTCCCGAACCTGCAATCATTTTTGGATGAGTGAAGATAAGAAAATGAGTGAAGATGAGTGAAGACAGAGAAGAGCTAATAAAGTTCTTCTTTCTGATAATCCAAGGCAGCTATAATGATTGCACTTGTATCCAAGGCCCAGTGGCCAAACTTGATGCTGGTTCCCAAATGAGAAAGATCAAGTTGCCTGGAGATGACTTTGCTTATTTCTATGATTGAAAAGTTCAACCCATCTCTCTAGCTCAGGTGATATCCAAAATAAAGATAAAAAACAAACCAGAGGGTCACATAAACTATTCTGGAAACCCATAAAGCATTTAAGTTGTATCTGAACAAGATGGAAAAAATTTCCCAACATCATTGGAAGCTTCCCCCATTTGGTTTTTTATCAGATTCTCAGGGGACTAAATTCAAATGTATGTGGCAGATCTGCAATTAAGACAAATGTTAGGAGCGGGCTTGTCCTAAGATGTTGAGCTTTTGGAACTATGACCAACAATGGCAACGTAGGTGCTTTGCCCTTTAAAATACCTTACAGACGTATTTAAGAATGGCTGAAGAAACCCCTTCAGCAGGTATCAATGCCAGCAAGAAGCTAGTCAGAGCCCTCTCCCTTAGATGCACAGGCACATTTTCCCTTCCAAAAATTCTGATATTCTATATTAGGTATTTCTTTTTCCAGAAAAGTGTTGGTCTGCTTAGGCTTTTATTCTGCAGAAAAGCAATTCTTCCTGCATATGTGATAAGAGAGCTCAGTGGAAAGAACAGAAACATGATGTATACTTGATTTCATTTCTGACTGGGCCACATACCAGCTGCGTAGGTAAGGTACTGGTTCCATCTCCACTATGATGTGGGTAAGAAGAATTTTCTAGCATGTGGTAGCCAATCAACACAAGCTATTCCCCCCCCTTTTTTAAAAGATTTTATTTTATTTATTTATTTGACAGAGAGATTGAGATCACAAGTAGGCAGAGAGGCAGGCAGAGTGAGAGGGAGAAGCAGGCTCCCTGCTGAGCAGAGAGCCTGATGCGGGGCTCAATCCCAGGACCCTGAGATCATGACCTGAGCCAAAGGCAGAGGCTTTAACCCACTGAGCCACCCAGGTGCCCCTTTCCCCTCCTCTATCATTAAATGAGGCAAATCTAAAGTGTTTAGCACAGAACTTGGAATATAGTAGGTGCTCAATAAATAGTCAGTTCTACTTCTCCTTCTCCTTTTCCTTCAGGTAGGCTCTATACTCAGTGTCCAACACGGGGCTTGAACTCACAACCCTGAGATCAAGACCGGAGTTGAAATCAAGAGTTGGTCGCTCAACCGACTGAGCCACCCAGGTGCCTCCATATTCTTATACAATGCTTTCTCTGCATGAGGCACTATTCCAACTGCATAGCTGATGTTAACAAATTCAGTCTTCTTAATAGCCCTACAACGTAGGTAATACTATTAAAGCATTTTAGAGGTGGGACCCTGGGGCAACAAAGACCCAAGTAGAATTGAGCAAGGAAGGACTTCTACTTTTGTGCCTACATGTACTGGCTGACTTTAATGCTCATCTTCTGGAGACAATAAACCCATACTGACTAGCACAGTGGGAGAACTTCACGGGGGCAGTTCAAATGAGGATGTAGAGAAAAGAGGCACCAGGGTGGGTGGCAAATTTTGTTCAAAGCCTCAAAGTCAGACAGGGGCTTAAAGTGCCTGGGCATGTTGGGAGATATGGATCTAAGCATTTTCTAGGCCTTCTACTGAGGTCCTTTCTCCCCACCTTCCTCACACAAATTATCTTAAGATTTTCCACAAATCAAAGTCAAGTCAGCAAGCAGAACTATTTGCAGCGCTTGACGTGCCCCGACATACAGGGCGTAGAGTTGTCCTCAGGTCAATGTCTTCTGTTGGCCAGCTGTCTCCATCTCGGCTGCCCCCATCTTGGCTGCCCCTTTCATCATGGCCAGGTTATGGGTGATTTGCTGGCTACTTGGTCCATCCCAGTGGACCCAGCCTTCACATCTCTGTGAAGTCAGAATCCTTGGTTTGTGAGGAGCAAAAAAGTCCTGTGTAAGGAAGGACATTCACAGAATAAATGAATACCCACGACAGCATGAGGTACCCAAGATGACAAGAGCAGACAACCTCTTTTTAACAAAGCTCATTCTTCGATGCTCATGGGCCCCATGCTTCTCATTATCAGTCAGTGGAAACGCTGTGCGTAGATTTGGGTCACTGAGGGAGACCATTGAGGGAGACCATTGAGGTAGGTCATTGAGGGTCATAGTTGTCACTGCCTTCTTATCTAGACTTCATTACACAAATTGAATCCTCCCAAGTAAAATGTTTTGTGTGTGCATGTGAGTGTGTGTTTAGGGCTCAGCCAATGAAGAAGGAGCTGGAGGAGGAAAACCCTCTCATTTAGAAGTTCTAACCATGACAAAAGGCAAAGGAGCACTGTGATGATGATACCATGAGCGGAAAGTCCCGAATGTTTCATAAATTTTCACTCATTGGAAGGAACGTTCCCTGTTCCTTTGTTGCTTTCCGCCCTTATGGAGGAGACTTACATTTTTTGAGTTTGTTTGTGTCTTTATCAATGGCAGATGCATCCCCCGCTTCCTCTGGAAATCGCGTTTCAATTTAAAAGTCTGTTGTTGGAATTGCATTTTGCTAACGAGATGAGTCATAAGATCAGGGTAACTGATGCTTTTTAAATTTTTTTTTTTTTCCCCAAAAGCGAACACATTGAGGCAGCCTGCCGGGCATTCGCAGCCCACATGCAACTCGTTAAAGGTTCATTAAGGGACCTTTAAATTGAATTTGTTTGTGTAACTAGTGTTTATATTTCTCCAGTTGATGATTTATCACTGAAGCTCCAGTAGCGCTCCCCGTTGGACGTGAGCAGCCTGCCGGCTGTGACTCTCGCTTGCCCACGTTGCCTTGTGCCTTGGTTTTCAGGTCACCTGGACGTGGACCATCCAATTTGCTTAGAAGTTTCCTGGCTGCCGTTCCAGAAGGAAATGTCCTTGTAAAGGCAGATTCTGTAACATAAGCAGTTTCAAGCACAGAGATTTAAGAGCAAATTAGGGGCTTACTTGGTCTGCACGAGGGAATGAAAATGTCCTAATAGTCTTCCACGGGATGCCCTTAGCAGGTTTGAGAAGCATTGGCAGTTTGTGTCTGAAAACTGGAAAAACACAATTTGCCTCACCATGCGTCAGGCTGTTCCAAGCAGGAAATTTTGGGGGCCCTCCAAATCGCTCTGTGAGGCATAGAGAGTGGGGACTATTATTTCTTTAAATAAATGTGCCACTGAACTTCCCGGACCTGAGGGGGCTGGCCTGCCATTCGCACAGCAACTCAAGGGCTTCTCAAGGGCTAAAGTGGAGTTCAGAGAAGACTTTCCACTTCAAGTCTCATTCTTAACCCATTTTCTCATTTGTATATAATATTTTCTGCTCCCCTGATCACAGCGGCCAGTTCCCCGGGCGCAGGGAGAAACTCCCTTTCTCTTTACTTTGTTCCTTGTGGAGGGACCTCCATTAGAGCAACATTCCTGGCCTAGAACTTTGGCCCCGACTGTAAAGGTATCTCATGAATTTGGGGGGGAAGTAACTGGACACGCTCATTTTTCAGGCAGTATTAAAGCTGACAATTTGATATCTATCTCCTAGAACCAGTGTTTATCCTCCACGATTCTCAATTTACGCAGGGAAGTTATGGTGCCTGATTTTTATTAGAACTCACATCTCCACCCCTTAACCCTGACCCACAAAACTGTAGCAAAACGTTTTTTTCCCCTTAATCAAATTGTTGGCTTGTTATCCATTGCTTTTCAGATTTTTATGGTTGGGGGAGTGTGGTAAAACTTTAGGATGCCTTTAAAATTTCTCACTGACATGCTACGTTGTAATGAGCCCAGGGATTTTTTGGCAGGGATGGGGACAGTGTCTTATCTTCCCTATAGCTTCCTGGACATAGTTTAGTTCCCATTGTTTAGAAGGTTGAATTGTACTGAATAGGGAAGCAGTGAGTACTATGATTGCCACTCTTTGGGTGTAAGTATTTGAACTGAAAATTACACTATCCTTTTATATTACTTAAAAAATATATGTGTATATATATATATTTCTGATTATATAAATTAGAGCGATTGCATGCAACATGCAAAATATGAATATGACAAAAGAAAATTATCAACAGCCATTAGAGACAGCCCTTCTGTTTGCTACTCTTCCCATCAACCATGGATATGCTGGCTTTGGGAAGAAAAAAAGACATGGTGGACAAAACCCTCACTGAAGCTTCTCAAATGGCTTACAGCACTATTTTTTAATTTTTAAATTTTGTTTATCCATTCAGCCTCCAGTGAGCACTTTTGGCTCATGTGAGGTGACATCACCTCATGTGATGTGAGGTGGTATCTCATTCGTACTTTGATTTCTAGTTCCCTAATGATTAATGACGTGGAGAGTTTTTTCATATGCTTATTGGCTATCTGTGTATCTCCTTTGGAGAAAAATCTATTTGAGCCCTTTCCCATTTTTAAATTTGGTTCTTTTATAGTGGTGGTTGCTATTGTTGAACTATAGGAGTTCTCTATTTGGGATATTAGTTTCTTATCAGATGCATGATTTGCAAATATTTTCTCCTCTATGATGGGCTGCTTTTTCACTCTGTTGACCATTTCCTTTGATGAGCAAAAGTATTTAAGTCCAAGGAGTCTCATCTATTTTTGCTTTTGTTGCTTGAGCTAATTTTTTTAAAAAAATTATTTATTTATTTTAGACAGAGAAAAAGAGAGAACAAGAGCAAGGGGGAGAGAAGAGGGAGAGGGAGAGAGAATCTCATACAGGGCTCCAGTCTCATGACCCTGAGATCATGACCTGAGCTGAAATTAAGAGTAAGAAAAAATACAGTTGCGGGGCGCCTGGGTGATTCAGTGGGTTAAAGCCTCTGCCTTCGGCTCAGGTCATGATCTCAGAGTCCTGGGATCAAGCCCTGCATCGGGCTCTCTGCTCAGCAGGGAGCCTACTTCCTCCTCTCTCTGCCTGCCTCTCTGCCTACCTGTGATCTCTCTCTGTCAAATAAATAAATAAAATCTTAAAAAAAAAAAAAAGAGTTGGACGTTTAACCAACTGAGCCACCCAGGAGCCCTATTTGCCTGACCTTTTGATGTCTTATCCAAGAAACAATTGCCAAATCCATTGTCATGAAGCTTCGCCCACCCTGTGTTTTGTTTAAGAGTTTTTATAAGGTAAGTGCTTCCATTTAGATCTCAATCGATTTTGAGTTAATTTTTTGCACATGATGTAAAATAAGAGTCTAGCTTCATTCTCTTGCAGGTGGGTATCCCATTCCCCTAATACCATTTGTTGAAAAGATTGTCCTTTCCCAATGAATAGTCTTGGCACCCTTGTCAAAAATCAGTCTAACACACGTGCAGGAGTTTATCTTGGGCTTTCTAGTCTATCCCATTGCCCAACATATGTATCTGTCTTTATGCCAGTAGCACACTGTTTTGATTACTATTGCTTTGCAATAAGCTTTAAAATCAGGAATTGTGAGCCCTCCAATTTTGTTCTTCTTATTCAAGGTTGTTTTGGCTTAAACCTATTTTTTGAGCAAATTTATACTAAATGTATAAGGTTTATGTCACAGTGGTTTTCCATACCCTACTCACCAAATGTAATATCCCACTGAAATGGCACTTTTTTTTTTTTGGCAATAAATAACTACAAATCTTTTGGCTATTTGAGGTGGCTTGCTCCTTTGAAATTATTTGCTTGTCCTCATGGTTTATTGGAAAGAATACTGTGTTAGGAGTCAGAGTATTGGGCTTTCAAATCTGAGTTTGCTATCAATAAGCAATTGTGTCTTGATAAAATTCCTAGTTTCCCTCTCCATAAAATGTGAAGGTTTGACAAGATAAGCCTTGGGGTCTTTTTTAGCCCTCAAACTCCAAGTCTTATTACAGCAGATTCTTATATTCATGTTTATCATGACACATGCACAACAGCCTGCCCATTCATATGTATATGATCTATGAAACTCTTTCCTCTGATAAGCACAACTGAGAATCTCAAATATGGAACCAACTAGGGTCCTAAGGTGCAAAGACAAAGCAACTGTATTCTTTTTTTTAAAGATTTCATTCATTTATTTGACAGTGAGAGAGATCACAAGTCGGCAGAGGGTGGGGGGAAGCAGGCTCCCTGCTGAGCAGAGAGCCCGATGATGCGGGGCTTGATCCCAGGACCCTGAGATCATGACCTGAGCCGAAGGCAGAAGCTTTAACCCACTGAGCCACCCAGGTGCCCCGCAACTGTATTCTTTCTTACCACTTGCCATTAAACTTCATCTATGGAATTGCTCTTTCTCAACTTTGGGTAAAGTCTTGGGCGTCTTAGCTGATTTTTCTCTCCTAGATAATGAAAATCCACTCCAGTTGAAAAATCACATAATGCCGTGTTCATTACTTGAGAGCTTCTCCTCTGCTGGCTCAGGCCAGACTCCAACTCAAATACCTGTAGTGGGTGTAATGGAGGGAAATGCTGTCATCGTCACTGGCTGTTTCTCTCTTTCCAGTCTCTAGCCCCTTAGAGGGGCTCACTAGCTGCTGTTTGGAGCCCTGGAGGAACAGGGATTAGAAGAAAATGTAAGGAAGGTTTAATTTTCCTGGTGGAATTGAAATCTGGTGTTGCTTTCATCCAGTGTGGTAGTTTCCGAATGCTGCTGCTTTTCCTGTTTGCATGCATCCTTGTCCTTGCAAACTCTGAAAGTTCAGTCCAAGTTCATTACTTCCCAGCCCCCACCTTTTCACCTTTTGGAAGGTGGGAATTAAGTAGCCATACCCTTGGATCTCAAGCTCTAGAGGATAGGGTCAAGCTGTTTACAAAGTTTTCATAAAACCCTCCTTACTGACTTACAGAAAAGCCGAAACAAGTGGAGCAAATCAGAGCACTATTTGCAAAGGTTATGGTTGGATTCTTCAAAAACCCAGGGAATGCTCTGTTTTCAGCTATGCAACCTGGTGGGAAGTGAAGGGGTCACTCCTGCAAAGTTGTTTTAACGTCTTAGTCTGTCCCTCCTGAGTGCTCTCGAGTCTTCTATTTGAGGTGTAGTTCTTGGACCACAGGCATTGACTTTAGCTGGGAGCTTATTAGCCATGCAAACCCTGCGTTCCACTCCCAATCCATGGGAACTGCATTATACCAAGATACTAGGTGATTTTTTATGCATATTAAAATTTGAGAGGCAATGATCAAGAACTTAGCATGGCCGATTCCTACAGAAGTGCTCAGGATCCTCTGCTGAGTTTAGGACAAGTCACACGGAACACCCTGGGCACCTCTACATGTATCATAAGGTTCTAAATAAAGAAATAGGGAGATGGGCAATGAATGAAAAGTGAATGGAAAGAAAAGAAGAGGTGGCACATTTTTAATAGTAATTAGGTCCCTTGGAATATGTTTTGGGATTAGCAAGAGTTCCATCTGATGCTATCACAGTGGCACGTGTAGACTTTTATTTTCAGCTGTGTTTTGGTTGCATGTTGTTTTTTTTCCCCCATCTTTTCTTAATTGCTTTTCCTAGCATGTCTTAATCTTCACCCTCTTTAACCCCTGATGCTAAGTCAGCAGTTTGGGTTCTCTATTTGTTTAGTTCCTATGATTCAGGGATTTCTTTTTGTAAACTCGGTAAACTTTTCCATATTTCCAGTTATATTGTTAGCGGGTTTGGAGGATTTTTTCCATTTATAGAACCCTTGTGGAAGTTGTTGAGTCTTGCAGTTGTTAACTCTTCGGTTACGTGTCATAAAACTATGATGTGTGTGCGTGTGTGTTCGTGTGTGCGTGTTTAACGAGCGTCAGTTAAAATAATTACCAAGAAATTGCCTGAATTAGAATTTTTGTTGTTGAGGCTTCAACAAAACTGCAATTTGTCATTTTGTCAGCAAGCCAGAGTGCACTACTTACACATTAAAAGCATACACATTTCAACATTTTTGTTTCCTTTCATTGTAACGGACTTATCTGAAAAGCTTTAGGCCAGACTTAATTTCTGTGCACCATCTGTTACCATTGGATGTAGGGCCATTCTGTTTGGCTTAGGCATGCTGGGCGCCATTAATTTCTTCATCATGTGCCTGAGTGCCACCATTTGTATTACATTTTGCTGAGGTAAACTTATTCTGATATATCAACTTTTTCTTCTGGCAAAGAAAACCTTTGCCTTTACGGTGAAATTTTTAATAGTCAAGGAAGCTTAAGGTAAGCAAAGAGGGATGTTTTTCATCCTTCCTTTATATTTCGCTGCTGTACACCCACTTCCCCACCCTTATAATGTCGCCACCTGTAAGTATCAAAATTTTCGCTTTGTTTCCCTCACTGGACCATCTCCCATTTCAGGGCAAGCATGAAGTGGAATTATGCAATTGGTTTGGGATAATGCAGCCCCTCCCCCCACTGTTTAAATTTTAGATAAGCTTTTGATTTTGGAATAATTTTAGATTTACAGAAATGGGGCAGAGAATTCCCATACAGTCTTCACCCACTTTTTCCTGTTGTTGACATTTGACATGACGGTGATATATATGTCACCCTGAGATCATGGGTGGATCATAGGAAGCTGACCCTGGTGTGTAACTATCAACCAAACTCAAGACTTTACTTGGAATTCACTGGTTTTTCCACGAATGTCTCTTTTCTCTTCCAGGATCCCACTCATGAGATCCTATTGCATTTAGTTGTTTGAAGAAACTGGGCAGTTTCTTTGTCTTTCTTTGTTTTTCATGACCTTGTCCATTCAGGATTTTGTAGAATGTCCTACAACTTGGGTGTGCCTGATGTTTCTCTCATGGCGAGACAGGGTTATGGATTTTTAAAAAGAATATTGCACAGGTGAAATCCCCTTCTTGTTCCATCTTTTTGAGGTGCCTGATAGTGACTTCATCATCAACTTCATCATCACTGGTGAAGTTCACTGTGCCCCTGTGCCCCAGGTCCCATCAGCCAGGCAGCTTCTTGTTTAATCTTCACCCCCCACAGCTCACTATCCACATGGTAACCCCCTCTTCTCTCTCAGGGCAGAGAATAATTCCCTTTCTTGACTTAGCATAGGTCTCTCAGGAAAATATTGAAGAGAATTTTATACAACCACAAAAACAGCTAAATGTCGTTCCCCCTCCAGGGATGCGTAGGTCTTCAGCTTTAGTTCTGATGATGGAGTCATGAAAAAGAAGGCTTTTTTGCTGTGAAAATTATTGTGGCCGTCGAGGGGTCTGTGTGGCAGCTTGGCAAGGATTTAATATTTTCCTGGGCCATAAGGAAGGCCCAGGGGAGGAGGAGGGGGCTGGGAGGATTGAGTGCTCTTTCCAGAATATTTGACACTGTTCTAGTTAATCAGCTGCCTTCCCTTCTAAGCAGTTAAGTTCTGCCCCATTTGTAATACTCTTTAAAAAGAAGTAGCAAACCATGGCCTGGGGCTAAGTCTAAGTGAGGTCAGTTTTCGGATTGTGAGAGGAACGGGCTGGGGTGTGTGGGGGCAGGGTTGGGTTTCCCAGCAGGGTAGCTGTGTAATGCAGCCTTGACTTTGCTTGGGGCTATTTCTGAGATAGTTGCTCTTAATTCTTCCTCCCTCTCTTCCTGCCTTCCTTCCACCCCCTCCTTCTTCTTTTCTTCTTTTTTGTTTAGTGGGTTTCATTTTCTAATCTCTGTGTCTTTCATGATTTCTGCTTCCCATCTGTTTTGTAGGCAACTGGAGCAGATCCCTCGAGCCCTACACTTAGGATTGCAGCCATTCTTGAGGTTATCTGCCAGTAATACTGGTATGCTTAGGTTGCTCTGTGCATCTCTCTGCCTGATGGTGTTCTCTGGTGGATGACCCAAGCCAGAAGGTAAGGTAGTTAAGTCTCCACAAATGACCATTATCCAGTAAGGGATGAAAGGTGGTAGATCATTACCCCAGCTTCCTTGGCCATTAGATGGGACAATTCTGTGCTGGCGTCTATATCAGCCCTGTCCAACAGGACTGCAATGTTGGAAATATTCTGTCATCTGCCATGTCCAATACGGTAGCCACTAGCCACAAATGGCCATTGAGCACTTAAAATATGGCTAATGAGAATAAGGAACTGATTTTAAATTTTAGTTAATGTAAATTCAAATGTAAATAACCACACGTGGCTAGTGACTACCATGTGGTGAAAGAGCAGAGCAAGGCTAACTCCATTTTATGCCACACCCGCCATCTTGTGTATAACCCCTAAATGACCTGCTCCTGAGAAAGATCACAGAATGTCAGAACATTGCCTAGCCCGCCCTTGAGCTAGTTTGAGTGAGCTGATAGGAATGTGAACCCCTAACTGCCAAAAGATGTAAACCCCGCTTTTTGCCCGCCAAACTTGCATGCTAATTCTGACCAGAGTGATAGACTAGTTCAAACAACTACCATAGGGTAAATTGTAATTCAATTAGCCACCTGTGTGTGGCCTAACATGACTATGCAACTTTCTGTGTGTGTTACAATCTCATTGGCCACTGGCCCCTATAAAACTGCAGCACTTTTGGGAACTCATTCTCTTTCTCTCTATATCACGCAGCTGCATCGGTGAGTGTGGGAGACTGAGCTCGAGCTAGCTCGAATAAAGGCTCTTTTACTTTTGCATTGGACTTGGCTCCCTGGTGTTCTTCGGGGATTTCAAAATCTGGGCATAACAGTGTGACAGTGCACATGTACAGTCTTTCAGAGGGTCTTGGGCAAGGTTGAGATTCTGTTGTCCATTGTGGTCCCCACTCATGAACTTACCCTGCATTGGCTTTGCTCCTTTCCTGCCTTAAGTCCCCACTCCTCCACCTCTTATGATGGTTGGTTCTATGTGTTACTTCAGGCTAAAGGATGCCAGATAGGTAGTAAAACATTATTTCTGGGTATGTTTGTGAGGGTGTTTCCAGAGGAGATACACATTTGCTTGGTAGACTAAGAATATTGCTTTCCCAACTGGAGTAGGCATTCTTTTATTTATTTATTGAGGGCCTGAATAGAATCAAACGTGGTAGAAGGGAGAACTTGTTTGTGGCTTGAGTGGGGACATCTGTCTTCTCCCTTGGACATTTAGATGTGGCTGGGATTACACTGTCTCCCGCCCTGGGTCCCAGGCTTTTGGTTTGGACTGGAACTCCACCACTGGTTTACCTGGGGTCCAGCTTGTGGATGGCAGATCATAAAGCTTCTCAGCCTCCATAGTCACATGGGCTAAACCCTCATAATATGATAAACTTCTTTCTCTATATCTATAGCAATTGATATCCTATTGCTTTTATTTTTCTGGAGAACCCTGACTAGTACGTTTCCCCAAGTAAGTGCTTAAAATTTTTTTCCTCAGGGACTGCTTTGCAGGGATCCCAACCTAAGAAGCATCTGCCCTCAGCCTCCCTATGTCCCTCTTAGTTTCTCTGCTGGTGTCTCTGACCTCTATACACTTCTGCCTCTTGTGTTTCTGCAACACACTGTGTTTAACTGTACTTGGGTGTCGATGTGGGATTTTTTCCATGCACAACATAGGCATAATAGGTCTCACGTAGGAAAGGGTGGCGTCGGCAAGTGAGGAGACGCAGACACACAGTCAAGGTGCAAGCATCTTCTCCTGAGGATCTCAGGGGACGTTTATTTATACCTCAAGATTTTACATTGTTTCCCATATGTTCTTTGTTTACAGCTCAATGAGTCTGACTTAGAACATACCAATTATAGATCTTTTCCTTTCAGTTTCTTCTCTGCATTCAATAGTTTGACCTTTATAAGTTTCCATTTGTGCTCACTATTGGGTACACGCTGTGTAAGAGGTGATAGACAAAGTTATAATAGAAACACAAAGTAGAAAGTATATGAGGTGTTAGACAAAGAGAGGGTTGGTGGTTTTACATGATCTTTAAACAATCTGATCAAAGTTTAACCTTATATCAATTACTCAACTGTTTTTCATGAAGATTAATAATCAGCCTCTACTAGCATGCAATAGTAACATTTGATTCTTGTAGAGTATTTATTCCAATGCCTGATTTCCTCTAAGTGAGCTCTCCTGGGGATAGGGCACCAAGGCAGTGACCTTCTCTTTGTTCTTACCCAGAGGGACACAGAAAATGCTCTAACCATTTTCCAGTACTCTTAAACCATTTATTTATATCCTCAGCATAAACACCCGTGTGATCATAAATGCCCATGTAAGGTATGGGAGGGGTGCTTGGTCTCACTGTTCATAGTCGTCATTGATGTCAGCATAAAGATTATTTCCCTTAAGCCCGTAGATTAAGCCCACAATTATAAGAAATGCCATAAATAAAACGAAAGGAAGTAGCAGGGACCAGCTCTGGATTCTCCTGACTTTTCAGGATCGTCCCTCATACCCGGACTTTATCAGACAACATGAGTAGCTTAGTCTGCTCCACATAAATGCAATGTTATGATAAGTGAAAAGAAGCCTTAAATGTTTGCTTACATTCTTAAAGGCTGCCTCCTGAGACTCTAGTGTGTACTACAGAAGAAATATAAAAGAAATAATTTTCTTTATTCCTTCTGACTCTTGTTTTAGTACCACAGAAATGCATAGAAATAAAATCATCAGTGCCCTTGGGTTTTTTCTGTAGATCAGACTCATCTCTTACAGGGAAATAAAAACATAAAATGAAATAGAAATGGCAATTGCATAGTCAAAGAAAGGTATTTTTCAAAAGACTAAAAGAGTCTACTTGTTAAGAAAGACATATTACCTTGTTCAAACTGTCCATTTCTCAATCTCCTACTTGCTTAGGACCGATATTCAGTGCAGAGAAGGATATATCACCACCCCCAACTCCTCCGGCCTGGCCCTGAGGGAAAGGAGAACCCACAAAGGTTCAAGTGCAGGGAATGTGAGCTTCAGACCCGTCTGGTGCGGGCCCGCCCGCAACCTCGGTGCTCCTCCAACTTCACTGTGCCTGTTCTCCTGCTCTGCTTCTACTCATTTCTGGGTCTTTTGATTATTTGTATTAATTGATAGCGAATTTTTTAAGAGCAAGAATTTCTAAGCCAAAGTAGTATGGTAATCCTGTGATCATGCAGGAAGCTTTGATAATGGGAGGGGGACTCCAGAATTAGACACAGGTGACACTTGGCTATCCAAAAAAACCCAAAAAACAAAAACCCTCTTTGCCTTCAGGAAGCAATAGGCTGTTTGTCACTTCAGGATACTAACATTAAAATAAACATAAAGATGTGTTACTTTTGAATATGTTTGGGATTTCCTGTTGTCTGTTATCTTGTATAAGTTTTTCTGTTACCTTTATTGCTTATTTATTCTAATCTTAGCATTGGGAAGGAGGAGGTGAAGGTTTCACTCCCAAGTGACCCAATTGTGAATGTAGAAAATCCTAAAGAATATACAGACAGGCTGTTAGAATTCGCAAGTGAATTTATCAAGTCGTCTCAGTTATATTTCTGTACATCAGCAGCAAACAAAGAGAAATTAAGGATGACTTTATAAATAGAAAGGCATAGACTGGGAGGCTCAATTATTAACACACCAACTATCTCCAAATTGATTCTTTTTTTAAAAAAGATTGATTGATTGATTGATTGATTGATTTGACAGAGAGAGAGAGATCACAAGTAGGCAGAGAGGCAGGCAGAGAGAGAGGGGGAAGCAGTCTCCCCACCAAGCAGAGGACCCTGAGATCATGATCTAAGAAGGCAGAGGCTTTAACCCACTGAGCCACCCAGGCACCCCTCCAAATTGATTCTTAAGTTAATGTCTTGCTACTCTACTCCAAGTAGGAACTTGTATGTGTGTGTGTGTAACTTGACAAGCTGATTACAAAAATTTATTTAGAAATGCAAAGGGCCAAGTACACGCAGAGTGATCTTGAAAAAGAATAACAAAACTGGAGCACTTGAACTACAGCTATGGAAATTAAAGCCATGGTGTTGGATTCAAGGAAACAAGCCAACCAACAGAAGAGAAGAGAGTCCAGAAACAGACCATAATGTATACTTTCATCTGATTTATGGCAAATTAAACAGTGAAGTGCAGCAGGAAAGGATGAGTCAATTGGATATTGATACGGAAAACAAATGTATCCTTGACCTCAACCTTGCACCATACAAAATAGTAAATTCCAGATGGCTTGTAGATCTACATGTTAAAGGCAAAACAATAAAGCCTTGAAAGGAAAAACACTACGATCTTGGCGCTGGTAAACATTTCTTTCCAAAAAATCCCCAAAGTATCCACCATCAAATAAAAAGTGGTAAATTGGACCATATGAAAATCAGAAACTTCTGTTCACAAAGGTCATCACTGAGAGGATGAATATTCAACCCAGAGTGGGAAAAGATATTTGTAATACATACATTCAAAATATATGAAGAATGCAACAAATAATAAAAACAGACAGTAGAAAACTGGGTAAGAGACAGCATGAAAGAGGACATTTGAATGACAATTGAAAAGGCAGTCAACCTCATTAGTCACTGAGGAGATACAAAGCAAAATCACAATGAGATGCTACAGCACACCTATCAGAATAACTACAATGAACAAAGAATGAAAATGCAAAATGTTGGCTCTTGTGTGGAGTGTTGAAAACTTATACGTTCTTCCCGTTACCTGTGTGATCTCATCTTCTGTCAGGGGTAATAAGTTAGATGGTGGTAAGTCTCTTTTATTTTAACAGATAAAAACATCCAGCATCCATCGCTGGAGTCCTTCATGTATATTTCAGTCCTTCATGTATATACATCCTTCATGTATATTTCAGTTAAGTTTCCTTTAACATTTCAGTTAAACAGAGGAATATGTTCTCTTTAAATCCAAGGAGCAACTGAACCCTGAAATTTTTGAAGTTTGTTCTCTGTGAGAGATTTAAAGAATCTATTTTATCCCTTTTGTTGAGATCAATGATACATTAATTTGATATCTTATTCTCTCAATGTCCACTTCAAAGGTATTTTAATAAGAACAAATAATCATATTTGTATTTATTTAAGGTGTATACATGGTTAGAATTCTTCATGAGAGAATATTCTTTTTCTTCTCCCCCTCCCTTTTTTGACTTCTCTCTTAACCCACATGACTGGAGGGAGAAAAGTAATCTCCTTGCTATATCTTATCCAGTAGGTTATCTTTCTTGTTAAAACATTTATTCTTTCCTTTGCGCTTATCCTTTCACAGTAGAGTATCAAGTAAATTTTATATTCTCCTACCCCATACCCATGACTGGATTTTCCTGCAATATCCCACTATGTATTTAATCCAATTCCAGCTTACCTTTAGGAGAATTTTTTCCCACCCCCTGTGCTTTAGTCACATCAAATGGCTTGGGATGCCCCAAACCTCTTTGGTTTCCGCACCTGCCCTGCTTTTGTTTACTTTGCTTATGCTGCTTCCTTGCTTGGCTGGGAATGGCTCCGGGCATCCCCTTCCTTCCACTGGCTGCTCCACTGGCTGCAGGTAGATTCCTTCTCTGAGATATCCTTCAACAGATAAAGGATAAAGAAGATGAGGTTCATATATACAGTGGAATATTATTTGGCCATTAGAAAGGATGAATACCTACCATTTGCATCGTCATGGATGGAGCTGGAGGGGATTATGCTAAGTGAAATAAGTCAAGCAGGAAAGACAATTATCATATGGTTTTACTCATATGTAGAATATAAGGAATAGTGCAGAGGACCAAAGGGGAAGGGAGAGAAAATGGAATCAGAAGAAATTAGAGAGGGAGACATACCATGAGACACTCCAGACTCCAGGAAACAAACCGAGATTACAGAAGGGAGGGGGGTGGGGGATGGGGTAATTGGGTAAAAGGTATTAAGGAGAGCACGTGAGTATGGCACTGGGTGTTATACCCAATGAATCGCTGAACACTACATCAAAAACTAATGATGTACTATATGCTAGCTAATTGAACATAAGGAAAAAAGGAAGGAAGGAAGGAAAGAAAGAAAGATAGATTCCATCTTTGGGGCCAATTCACATCCCCAGCTTTCTCCATCGTCTTAGCATAGGTTAGTGCCTTTTTAAAGCCTTTACCACTCAGCCCATGTTTGGATTGATTGCATTAAAAATCAGTTTCTTCTATTACAAAATTTCAGTCTCTTGTTTGTGTTGATAATGCCTCAGTATCTAGGTAACTTGAGCATAACATTTACTAATTTATCTCAAGACTTCTAAATTAACGAGGTATGTGCAGTTGATATCTTCAAAGCTATAACCTTTTGAGGGAACCTGATTGAGGTGGCTTCTAGGGTGTCTGTTAAAGGGATTATGAACCAGGATATGTTGGAACTAATGTAGTTGAATCACAAAGTGGTGCAGCCTTGATCCTGATAATCTGTTTGAATTAAAAAATTTGATGCCAGGAAATACACATCACTAATTCAGGCAAATAAGAGAGGAACGACCAACCCAAATGATAGATTAATTAGATAAGTTACATTTTGTTACTACCAAGTACACACAAATAGTAGATAGTAGATATATGAAATTTTGACAACTAAAGCGTTTTAGTAACTTCCTTCAATAAAGATATTAATAATAAGTTTACATTGTTTGTGTGGAAAGGAGTGCTCATTGAATACTTTAAAGTAATTCTAATCCTAAATAGGTGAAATAAGAGTCTATCCAGCTCTTGCTCATATGTAAATTTGTTTCCAAACTCTTTTCCATAGTTGAATTGTGGGTAAACTTTACTCCTCAACATAACAAATTAATAGCACGTGAAATAATGAGGATTTTACCAAGATCCCTTAAGTTTACACACAAATGAACTGAAATCAAATCACACAAACGTAACTCAAAATCAGTGACACTCACTTTTGAAAATGTTTCCACTAAAGAAGGAATAAATATGAGTTGAATGATGAACTATTGCCCCAAGTAAAAGAACTACGCTGTTCTAAAATACTGTAGACTGTATTTATGAACATAACAATTTATTGGCCCAGGGTACCATTATTTCTGCTTTGGGTGGAGTAAACTGGAGGAATCAGCTAATGAATTTTGTGCAGGTTGGATGTGAATAAACTTTCTTGAACTCTTGTTTTATCTAAGTCTCAAAGTTTCTTACTTTTAAGTCTTGTTTACTTTCAGCAAAACGTGACTTCTTTACTTCAGAGTAAACAGGCTATAAAAAGTCTCATAAGTCATCTTGGGATTTAGAAAGCTCTTACCAAACAAAAATCTTAATGGGTTCAGTGTCCATGATTCAGAAACATACGGATTGAATTTCCCTTAAAATACACATGAGCTTGAAAGTTAAGGGCGAAAGTGGTTGGCCAATTGCACTTGGGGTTTTGTGGGAGCCAAGACCTTTGGAAAGGCACTTGAGATGCTTTTCTATATCCTCAGAGTCAACCAGGTTTTCCAATTTGGAAGGAGCTCCTTGTAATTACAAATGATGCATGTACATAGCTTGAAATGTTCCCACGGAGGTTGTACAAAGACCAAGGGCATATGGCACATTATGTAATCAAGATAATTTGCTTCCTTTTTATAAAGACATCAACATACATCACTCATTGCTTTTTATCTCCAAGATGAAAAGAGTTTAGTCTTGGATGCTATAAGTATAACAAAATTATGACCCCCTAGTAAGCAAATTTAATGTAGGTGATATGTACCACGAGTTTAGACAACTTTGTGAGTTGTCATGCCATTTATATCTTTCTCTGTTGAAGAAGGAGCATATATAATGTCTTCCGTTTTCCCAGAGCCCTGGGTACCACCTTAGTCTTTGTTTAGGAGTGTCTATGACAGATCTCCTCTTGATAATACACGTGTAAGATATTGAGACAAATTTTGGTAAGTGATTTGAGCAACTGATCACACATTTTTAGCCATTGTCAGTACATCTTTAAATTGATGGAAAGAAATATCCAGCATACACAGTCAACAATTTTTCTTTTTTAATATAGGAGGTATATTGGAAGTCTTACATTCTTTGGAATCTGGAGGGTGGTTTCTTCATTGCTAGGAAAGGGAAAATCCTAATTACATTTCCTAGCTTTGAGATGAGATCATTTATTTAAATGAAACTTTTAATGTGGTGGTACTTTGCAATTGTTTTGGCTCTGTAAACTTTGCTTGAAAGTTGATACTGGTTTGGTATGGAAACATTTAAAGAATGTATTTCAAAAAAAAATCTTTGAATGTGATATGACATGGAACACATTTAATCTGGTAGGACACCAGGCAAACAAAGGAATCTCAGCTTTCCTAAGCAGAAGAATAATTTCCGAGCTCTGCCTGCTGATGTCTGGCTGGTCAGTGGACAAGACCCAGAAACATTTCCAAGTGAGTCAAATGGTCCAGTCAAGAGCCAGATGCTTAACTGACTGAGCCACTCAGGTGCCTAGAGGTATGTTATTTTCAAGAGGATTTCTGTATGTTTTTTGATGTGATGGCTAAGTGAAATCACTTCTTTTAAAAACTGCTTAATTAAATTCTTGTGGCTTCAAATGCTTCAGAAGAGAAACTTGATTTGGGGGTATCTGGGCAGAGACAGAAGTTTTCACACAAAAAGAACAAAGGTTTATTTTCTGCTTCATTGAGAGCTGTTTGAGGGTTCTGCCCCCACCCTGACACTGCCCTTCCTCTGCTACCCAAGCTGGACTTGCATATATCAATTTTCCTCCTCAAACTTCAAGTCGCAAGGTCCTACTTCAAGTAGAGTTAATGCAGTTCTATATGTGCCCAGAAGGACAGAGCCAGGCTAATGGTGAGAAACCCCAGTGGCTATCACAATATTTTGTATGCTTACAATCCATAGAGATCAATTTAATTATCACCGGTGTTTTTATTCATCTGTGTATCTTTTGAGAACACTTTATTACCAGAAGTGAGAGATTTGAGACCCTTGGAGAGTATTCATTGTTCTTTCATACCACAGGTAGAGAACCATGGCTGGTCACAAATTAATATGGTAACTGACCAGAGGAAGCCATTTCCATATCTGGAAAAGCTCCACTTCATGTAGATACTTAGGAACTTGGCTGAGTGCAGTGCCGTTTGCTTTATGTCTATGAGCAAGTTTGGAGCTTCCATATTAAAATGTGTTTTGTTATGTAGTTTGAAATAAAAGTAATAATTGTAATAATTATTATCGTGACTGAAGAGTATGACTTTAGTGCCAATGAAACTATTTATGCTGAGTCATTACCATAGAAAATACTGGTTTGATCTAAATAAATTTCACTTAAAATTTTATATAAATTATTAGCTGTTATTAATTTATTTCAAATATTAAATATTAATGTTTATCAATGATTATTTAAAATATTAATGATTTAAATGATTGAGAATTTGCCTTAAATGAGCTTTCAAAAGTTTAATTAAGCTTCCACTTTGTTTAATTTTAACTTGGCCAACTCCAGATTCTGTGCTCTCTTCATTTGCCTTAATCGATGTCTGTTCCATTGTCCTATTCCTCTCTCAACTGGCTCAAAGCTGTGCATTTCAAACCAGATGTCACAGCTACTAGTGGGTCATACAGTCATTTTCATGGGAAATAACTACCATATTTTCTAAATAGAATAGCATACAAAATATTTAAGATTCATTCTACATGGTAAAATGATTGCCTGATGAAACTTTGTGTAGTATGCATATGTCTTTGTGCATAGATTTCTGTGCCTAGATTATGATGTGGGTCACAGTCAAAAAGTTTGAAAGAAAGAACTAAATACGTATCTTGTTCACAAGGAGATTCCAATTATAATCTGAATAATCAATTTGAACTTGAGGTAAGAAAATAAGGCAATAGAAGAAAATAATTTTTTGGCATTATATAGTCTCAGTCCGATTACAAACTAGAAGAAAAGTATACAGAGGAAAGTATAAGGGGCAGCCTAGGCGATGCAATTACATAAACAATTCTAACAAAGTTCTGTAGCAGAGGACAGTTAACATACTCTTGAGTCATAGTTCTGCTTGCACCATCTATTCTGGAATCTAATTAAAGTTGGGTCAGATGCAGAGAAATTAGAGCATATCCTTGGTTTGTTTAAATTCAAACATTGAAATAGAGCATGCTTTCATTTACCATGAAGACAAATCATTTCTGAGATTATATAATTGAACCATTAAGGTTGGAGTCAGGAGGAAGTGCATGGTGCTTCCCTGCTGAACTGCTAGGCAGTTGTGTGCTTACCCGTGGGGTAGAGCATCAACTCAGTAAAAGTCCACAAATGTGCTTGAGTTTGGAAGCATGTTTCCCAAATGTCATTCGTCTCAGTGTCCTGGCAGGAAATATTTGGAGCACTCAAAAGGGGAGAGTCGTTGACTCTTTTTGACTGAGGAGAGATTAATGAAGGGGGTCTTTGCAAGATGTGGTAAGGGTGCTGGCAAAGGAAGAAGGGGATGAGAAAGCACCCTTGGTTGAGCAACAAGGGGAGGCCTTGTTTCCACAGGTAGGGAGAGGCGAGGGGAAGAACAGGTTATGAGATTGGCAAGAGCTTTGTCTGTAAGAGGGTGAAAGAACATGCCTCTGTTTAGGAGCGAGGAGCCAGAGAAATATATCTCTGATTTCTTGCTCTCTGATCTTTAGCTAATGCCTCACATGGGACTGAACCATCCAGAAACCAGAGGGCAAGGGGGCCCTTCTGTGGCGTTCCATGTAGATGACACAGAGGCATATAGAAGATTGGAGAAGGCAGAGAGCAGGGGTGAAGGGTAAATGGATTACCTAACAGAGCCCTCTTTACATGAAATTCTAGCCTTCTCATGTTTATGATCTTAAACTCCTAATTTTCTTCAACTACGAATTATTTATTCTGAATGTTAAATTCGTTTACTTCCATGGGGGGATAATTGAATATAAGGAGATACAATGATGGGAATTGGGGAGATGGGTAAATCTCAAGTTAGAATGAGAGTTGAGGTGTTACATGTGACATGATTGATATGATAGGATATGATACGCTGAAGGCAGCTGAAGGACAGTGAGCTGTCGCCTTAGAGTCATGCTCCCAGGAGGAGAAAGCAAAGGAATGTTGCAGAGGCTTGTGTCCTGGAACAGGGCCTTTCTAGGATAAAGGCTTAGTGCTGTGGGAGGAAGGAGGTGAAGTTGGCAGAAGAGGACCTCTAGTGTATGTTTTGGGCTGTGGATGTAGCCATTCTAGGAGGAACTAAAACTTGGGGAACTTCAGGAAAACCTATTTAACAAGCTGGCTTGCATCATTCAATCACTTTTTCTAAGTCTTTAAGGATCCTCTGGGACCATAATGGCCCTAGAAAGCATGCCAAGAGTTCAGCGTCGTGGCATTAGAAAGGATTGATCATTGCATGAGCAAACCAAAGAAAAAAGAATGCTTCCATAGCCATGTGATCACAATAGAGGCAGACAAATCTGCTAGCAAAAAATTTGAAAGTTTAGGAGAAAGGAATCTTCCAAATGTATAAAGAGGAGAAAGTGTTAAATAGAAACCAGTCCTTATTATTAAGTTGAGGTAGATAAAACACTATGAATAATATCTTATTGTAACAATTGTATTTAATTTTAGTGATTGAAAAATGTATTGATAAATACTTTCAGGGCATTGGTAAGTTGGTCCTCCTACTGTAATCTTGTATTAGATCTTAAATTTCTCCACCCAAATGCTTCAGTGTGAGTGTTTCAAAAGTTCTATGGTTCTTCAATTTGAGGTGTTAGATGGACAGTTATTCCTATGAGTGGACACACGAGAAGATGGATTTGAATGAGTCTAATGAATTTTACTCATCACATTCTTCTTAATTTGAAATTCCAATATTGGCCTATTTATGACTTCATAACTTCATGACATCTGGGAAGAGATGTACTTACTTTTCCTTGAGATTTGATGGAATTTATCTTTAAGAAATCATAAATTTGTACCCACAAGCTCTGTAAAATATCATATGGGCAGCATTGATTGTCTAAGGACTTAAACCTCCCAGTTTGAGAAGCTTTTAGTAGTTGATGTACATTTCTATCTCTTTATCTTACAGTGTTCCCCAAAGGATTGACCAGAGATCAAGGTGTAAAGTGAATTTTGGTCTCCAGAAACCACATTCTTACTTTTTACACACACATCCTTCACATTGAATTAGTATTCAGATGACTTTATTGTGTGTGTATTGAACTATTATATGCCAACCATTGTCTCAGGTAGACGGGACATGAGTCAGTCAGAATTTATAACATGCTACAAAAATTATCTGGGAAATAAAAAGTGATCCTGTTAATTCCATACATCAGAAATTCTATGATACCTCATTGCCCTCAGAATATAATCTTTACCCATTATCTGGCTGCTCAAATACAATTTCACTCGCATCCTGACCTGGGTGCTTTTAATGAGGAGTTATATATTTGTTTTATTTTCCTTCCTCCTTGTCCTTCAGGTGGTGATTGCCCCATTTTCATATATATTTTTCTCTAGTCCTTATTTATTTTTTTAAATTTAAACTCAATTATCCAACATATAGTATATCATTAGTTTCGGATGTAGTGTTCAATAATTCATCAGTTGCATATGATACCCGGTACTCATTCCATCAAGTGCCCTCCTTAATGCCCATCACCCAATTACCCCATGCCTCCACCTACCTCTCCTCCAGGAAACCTCAGTTTTTTTTCCTATAGCTAAGAGTTTCTCATGGTTTTTCTCCCTCCCTGTTGACTTCCTGTTTTCCCTCCCTTCCTGTATGATCTTCTGTGCTGTTTCTTATATTTCACATATGCGTGAAACCATGTAATTGCTTTCCACTGACTGACATATTTCGCTCAGCATAATACCCTCCAGTTTCATCCATGTTGATGTAAATGATAAGTATTCATCCTTTCTGATGACTGAGTAATATTCCATTGTATATATATACCACGTCTTCTTTATCCATTCATTTTTCAATGGACATCTCAGCTCTTTCCACAGTTTGGCTATTGTGGACATTGTTGCTATAAACTTTGGGGTACAGGTGCCCCTTCAGATCACTACATTTGTATCTTTGTGATAAATACCTAGTAGTGCAATTGCTGGGTCTATGTGTAACTTCTTGAGGAACTTCCATATTGTTTTCCAGAGTGGCTGTACCAGCTTGCATTCCTACAAATGTAAGAGGGTTCCCCTCTCTCCACACCCTTGCCATCATTTGTTGTTTCCTGTCTTGTTAATTTTAGCCATTCTGCCTGGTGTCAGGTGGTATCTCATTGTGGTTTTGATTTGTATTCCCCTGATGCCAAGTGATGTGGAGCATTTTTTCATGTACCTGTTGGCCATTTGGATGTCTTCTTTGGAGAAATGTCTGTTTATGTCTTCTGCCCATTTCTTGACTAGATTATTTCTTTTTTAGGTGTTAAGTTTCATAAGTTCTTTATAGATCTTGGATAGTAGCTCTTTATCTGATATTTCATTTGCAAGTATCTTCTCTCATTCCATAGATTGCCTTTTAATTTTCTTGACTGTTTCCTTTGCTGTGCAGAAGCTTTTTATCTTTATGAAGTCTTATAGTTCATTTTTTGCTTTTGTTTCTTTTGTCTTTAGAGGTATGTCTAGCAAGAAGTTGCTGTGGCCAAGGTCATAGAAGTTCTCTGTGTTCTCCTCTAGGATTTTGATGGATTCCTGTCTCACATTTACATATTTCATCCATTTTGAATTTATCTTTGTGTATGGTGTAAGAGATGGTCAAGTTTCATTCTCCTACATGTGACTGTCCAGTTTTCCTAGCACCATTTGTTGAAGAGACTGTCTTTTTTCCATTGGCTATTCTTTCCTACTTTGTTGAAGATTAGTTGACCATAGTTCAACCCCTAGTTGAGGGTCCATATCTGGGCTCTCTATTATGTTCCATTGGTCTATGTGTCTGTTTTTGTGCCAGTACCATAATGTCTTGATGATTACAGTTTTGTAATAGAGCTTGAAGTCTAGCATTGTGATGCCACCAGCTTTGGTTTTCTTTTTCAACATTCCTCTGGCTATTTGGGGTCTTTTCTCATTCCATACAAATATTAGGATTATTTGTTCCAGCTCTGTGAAAAATGTTGATAGTATTTTGATAGGGATGGCACTGAATGTGCAGATTGCTCTGAGTAGCATAGACATTTTAATAGTATTTGCTCTTCCAATCTTTGAGTATGGAATATTTTTCTATTTCTTTGTATCTTCCTCAATTTCTCTCATAAGTATTCTGTAGTTTAGGAGTATAGATTCTTTGCATCTTTGATTAGGCTTATTCCTAGTTATCTTATGGTTTTGGGTGCAATTGTGAATGGGATCTGTTCCTTAATTTCTTTTCTTCTGTCTCATTGATAGTGTATAGAAATGCAACTGATTTCTGTGCATTGATTTTCTGTGCTGTCACTTTGCTGAAATGAGTTCTAGCAATTTCAGAGTAGTGTCTTTTAGGTTTTCTACGTAAAGTATCATGTCATCTGTGAAGAGCGAGAGTTTGACTTCTTCTTTGCCAATTTCAATGCCTATTATTTCTTTTTGTGTCTGATTTCTGAGGCTAGGAATTCTAATGCTATGTTGAGCAAGAGTGGTGAGAGTGGGTATCCCTGTTGTGTTCCTGACCTTAGGGGAAAAGTTCTCAGTTTTTCCTCATTGAGAATGATATTCGCTGTAGGCTTTTCATAGATAGTTTTTAGATATTGAGGTATATTCCTTCCATCCCTACACTGTAGAGAGTTTTAATTAAGAAAGGATACTGTATTTTGTCAAGTGTTTTTTCTGCATCAATTGAGAGGATCATATGGTTCTTGCCCTTTCTTTTATTAATTTGATGTATCACATTGATTGATTTGAGAATGTTGAACCGCTCTTGCAGCCCAGGAATAAATCCCACTTGCTTGTGGTGAATAATCCTTTTAATGTACTGTTGGATTCTATTGAGTTCCTTCCAGTATCTTGGTGAGAATTTTGGCATCCATGTTCATCAGGAGATACTGGTCTGTAATTCTTCTTTCTGGTGGGGTCTTTTTCTGGTTTTGGGATCAAGGTAATGTTGGCCTCACAGGACAAGTTTGGAAGTTTTCCTTCCATTTCTATTTTTGAAACAGTTTCAGAAGAAAATGTGTTAGTTCTTCTTTAAATATTTGTAGAATTCCCCTGGGAAGCCATCTGGCCCTGGACTCTTCTTTGTTGGCACATTATTGGTTACTGCTTCAATTTCCTTGCTGGTTATGGATCTGTTCAGTTTTTCTATTTTTTCCTGTTTCAGTTTGGGTCATTTATAAAGTTCCAGGAATGTATCCAATTCTTCCAGATTGCCTAATTTGTTGGCATATAGTGGCTCATAATATGTTCTTAAAATTGTATTTCCTTGGTGTTGGTCATGATCTCTCCTCTTTCATTCATGATTTTATTAATTGGGATCCTTTCTCTCTTTCTCTCTCTCTCTCTCTTTTTTTTTTTTTGATAAGTCTGGCTAGAGATTTATCCATCTTATTAGTTCCTTTAAAGTACCAGCTTCTAGTTTCATTCATCTGTTTTATTGTTCTTTTGGTTTCCATATCAATGATTTCTGCTCTAATCTTTATAATTTCTCTTCTGCTTGATTTAGGCTTTATTTGCTGTTCTTTCTCCAGGTCCTTTAAGTGTAAGGTTAACTTGTGTATTTGAGCTTTTTCTAATTTTTTGAGAAAGCTTGTATTGCTATATACTTCCCTCTTAGGATCACCTTTGCTGTAGCCATGGGTTTTAAACACTTGTATTTTCATTTTCATTGGTTTCCATGAATTTTTAAAAATTCTTCTTTAATTTTCTGGTTGACCCATTCATTCTTTAGAAGGATGATCTTTAACCTCCAAGTGTTTGAGTTCCTTCCAAATTTCCTCTTGTGGTTTAGTTCAAGTTTCAAAGCATTGTGGTGTGAAAATATGGAGGGAATTATCCCAATCTTTTGGAACCAGTAGATAATTGATTTGTGCTCCAGTATGTGATCTATCCTGGAGAATGTTCCATGTGCACTAAAGAAGAATATGTATTCTGTTGCTTTAGGATGGAATGCTCTGTTTATATCTGTGAAGTCATCTGGTCCAGTGTGTCATTCAAACACCTTGTTTCCTTGTTGATCTTCTGCTTAGATGATCCTTCTATTGCTATGAGTAAGATGTTGAAGTCCCTTACTACTATTGCATTATTATCAATGTATTTCATTAATTTTGTTATTAATTGGTTTAGATAATTGGCTGCTACCAAGTTAGGAGCATAAATATTTATAATTGTTAGATATTCTTGTTGGATAGATCCTTTAATATGACATAGTGTCTCTCTTCATCCATTATTACAGTCTTTTAAAATATAACTTGTCTGGTATGAAGATTGCTACCCTAGCTTTCTTTTGATGTCCATTAGCATGATAAATGGTTATCTATCCCCTCACTTTCAATCTGGAGGTCTTTAGGTCTAAAATGAGTCTCTTGTAGACAGCATATGGATGGGTCTTGCTTTTTTATCCAATCTGATATCCTATGCCTTTTGACTGGAGCATTTAGTCCCATTTACATTCAGACTAACTATTGAAAGATATGAATTTAGTGCCATTGTATTACCTATAAAGTTCCTGTTTCTGTAGATTGTATATGTTTCTTTCTGGTCTATGTTACTTTTGGGCTCTCTCTGCTTAAAGAATCCTTTTTAATATTTCTTGCAGGGCTGGTTTAGTGATCACAAATTTTTAGTTTCTGTTTGTCCTGGAAGCTCTTTATCTCTCTTTCCATTCTGAATGGCAGCATTGCTGGATAAAGATTCTCAACTGCATGTTTTTCTCATTGAGTATCCTGAATATATCATGCCAGCCCTTTTTGGCCTTCCAGGTCTCTGTGGATAGGTCTACTGCCAGTGTAATATTCCTACCCCTGTAAGTAAAGGAATTCTTGTCTTGAGCTTCTTTTAGGATTTTCTCTTTATCTCTGAAATTTGCAAGCTTCACTATTATATGTTGGGGTGTTGGACTATTTTTATTGATTTTGACAGGGTTCTCTATACCTCTTGGACTTGAATGCCTGTTTCCTTCCCTACATTAGGAAAGTTCTCAGCTATAATTTGCTCAAATATACCTTCTTTCTTTCTCTCTCTTTCTTGTTCCTCTGGGACCCCTATAATTCTAATATTGTTTCATTTTATGCTTTCACTGATTTCTCAAAGCCTCCTCTCATGGTCCATTAATTGTTTTCTCTCTTTACCTCAGCTTCCTTCCTTCCATCACCTTGTCTTCTATGTCACTGATTCTCTCTTCTGCCTCATTTACCCTGCTGTTAGACCATCTATTTTAGATTGCATTTCAGTTAAAGCATTTTAAATTTTGCCCTGATTAGATTTTATTTCTGAACTAAGAGATTTTCTAGTGCCTTTTAAGCTTTTTTCAAGCCAAGTTAGTAACTTTATAATTATTATCCTGAATTCCAGCTCTCACATTTTATTTATATCCATCTTGATTAGATCTGTGGCAGAGAATTACCTCTGATTCTTTCTTTTGTGGTGAATTCCTCCTTCTGGTCATTTCTCTCAGAGAAGAATGGATGAATGAGAGAACAAAATAAAAATATCAACCACAACCCAAGCAAGGTACACACTAGACAAATCCTAAGAGGTCAGAAGCCAAAAAAGAAAAGAAGAAAGGAAAAAAATAGGGAAAAAAGAGAGAATATAATCTCCCAGGTGGATAAAACAGGGTGATCCACTTGGTTCTGGGTGTATTTTCATCTGTTGTTAAAAGACACTAAATCCCAAAATTATAAAGAAAGCAAAACTTATATATATACTAAAATAAAATTGAATACAGTGAAAGGAAGCCCAAAATGAAGAATATAAAATGTAAATGTAAAAATGAAAGTTATAAAAAGACTTAAAAACAAAGAGTGGATAAAATAAGAAACTAGTTGAAAAAGAAAAAGAAAAAGAAAAAGAAAATTTTAAACCAAAAGGTAAAAAGATAATGAAAAAAAAAAACCTTGAATTCTATATACTATTTTCCCCTAGCACTGATTTTTTCAGTTCTGTGTGTCCCGTAATCTTGGTGTTCACCTGATGTTCCAGGTGGTCTTCTGGGGGAGAGGCCTGCTGGACAAATTCTCTGGTGTCTTTGCCTGAAGGGAATTGCACCACCCCTTGCCAGGAGGCCAGGCTCAGTGTAAGCTGCTTCTGGTTGCTCTGTGTGGGTTTTATTCCCTGAAGGCTTTCTGCTCTGCTTTAGAGGATGAGAATGAAAATGGTGGCACCCCAATCTCCAGCCCTGGAGCTGAAAGATTGGGGCCCCCTCTTTTCAATAAGCCCTCAGGGAAAAGCAGTACTCACTTTCGTGTGCACCAAGCTCTGCAGGCTCCTGTGGTCTGCACCTATGCCAATTGTGGGTAAAGCAGAGCGTCACTGTGTTTCTGCCCTTTGCAGGGACCTGAATGGAGAGAGGCTGCCTAGTCATCCTGCAGTTCATTGTTCCTGGCAAACCGATCTGAGAGCCCACTCCCAGCTCACTGACCATAGCCAGTTTCCCTGCTACCATGCTTGGGATCTCTGCCATCACAGGCACTCCCGTTCTTTCTGTGACCCTGGGCATCCTGAGACTACACTGTCCCACCTAGGATTCTGCCCTGCTTCATCACCTGAGCACCTTTCAGGAAGGGACACTTCTCACTGGAGCAGATTTCTAAATGTTCTGATTTTGCAATCCGCTGCTATATCACTTTCTGGTAGCTGGCTTACAGAGGCTTCTTCCCCACTGTGATTTATTTTCCAATATATTCCCTCAGTTTCATGTCTTTGCACCTCCTACTTTGCAAAAAGTGGTCGCTTTTCTATTTGTAGAATTCCAGTAATTCTTTCTTTACATTTCAGTTTGAACTAATAGGTATTCAGAATGATTTGATAGATATCTAGCTAAATCCAAGCGATCAGATGAAATGAGGTCCCCATTTTGCCTCCCTCTCTAGTCCTGATTTTAAATTTCTATCATTTATCTATCATTATATGTAGTTATGATAGTATCAAATATAGATTATTTGAAAAAGAAATTGTACTTCAGCCACTTTTTAGATAATTAGTTATATCTGCGAACAACTCAACAGGGATTTTGTCATTGCACTTTTACAGCCCCAGGCAATATATTGGCACACAATAAATGTTCCCAAAAAATGGCTGCATGAATAAGATAAGTAAAGATAATAGAAATGCTCACATAATGGTTCTATAGAGTAGTATGTTGTATATGTGCCATGGAATGGAATCAACTGAACATTATAGAACATTACAGAATCTGGGACTAGTTCTTAGATTGGGAACCTCAAGAAAAATTTGAAGGAAGAGATAAATATTGAGATGGTCTTTGGACCATCAGGACTTTGATAAATGGTGGTGGGGAAGAGGCTTCTTTCTTTGATCTTTTCTCACTTTCAATTTCCTCTTGCTTGCAAACTCTGAAGACAGAGAAGACAAGCTAAGTTTTCTCTTCTTTGCTAGCTCTGAATCAGAGCTTCCTGGACCATGGTGTTGAGAAGGATGCTGAAGTCTAATCTGGGTCAGGCAGGATTGTCTTCATAAATGCTGAATAAAATTGACACAACCTGGCTCACATTTATGTCACAGGACAGATTAGCTCTTTTTTAAAAAGCAGAAATTGACTTTGGACTACATTTTGTAATATAAAGAGTAACAGGGAAGTTCTGAAGGAAAACACCTACCTTGTGATCTCTTAATTCTATTCTGACAATTTATTTCTTTATGCTAAGGTTTTTCTACTTCTAAAATGTGTCTTTATGGCCAAGCTACCCCATCTATGATATCAGGGGCCAGAATAACATATTTAGGCTTCCTAGGTAAAATGAAAATCCCCAGGGTGTTCTGCATATGCTTTGAATTAAATGATTATACATAATCACAGGTATTTATAGCCTCTTCTTTGATTCTAAGGTCCTGTGATAGAGTATAAATTAAACCATGGTGTCTTTTCTAAATGGTTTGACAGAGGTCTGGGGAGAAGAGCAAGGCAGTAGGCCAACAGTATGGTTTATACTGCCTTCTTGGGTAGAAGCCTGCCTCGTCCATACCAGTATCAAGACACATCGTGTGTCCAGGCTGTCATAATATTTATTCACAACAGCTGGCGTGTGACAGAAAGTGAAGTCTGTGCCTTCATTCAAATTAGATCCATGACTTGGTTTATTTGAACTGGTATTGAAAGAGAAAAATCTTTATACAAAATGACATCTGGGAAGAGATATATTTGCTTTTCAAAACACTAATGGCATCATAAATTCATGAGTTTCTAGGATGATGCAGATGTCTGAATGGGAAATAATACAAACAGAGAAAATTGAAAAGTAAAATGGATTCAAGGAGGATTGTACTCTGGCTTCTCAGGTACTTCTACAAAAACCTCAATTGACTACTGATTTTCTCTCTTTAGTCAAGAAGGGACAGAAGGTTTGGACATGGCATGGTGAATATGATGTGGGAGAGTTACCCACTTAACTGCTGTGGTCATAGCCATCAGTGGGATTAGGGAAGAGGCTGGTTGGACAGTGAGGGTAGGAAGTGGACATCTCTCAGCTCGGGTGGAGTATTCTAGGTTACTGCCCATGGCAGAAGTGTGGTCATTTATAGAGTTCTGCTGTGAAGGTGGCTGGGGTGTACCTCTGGTGGCCACTTAACTTAGAAAATAAAGTGGTGATATTTAATCTTTTTATTACAGGAACCTCCTCAGCAGTCTGGAAAAGCCTATGGACCACTTCTCAGAATTTTTTTTTTAAGATTTTTATTTATTTATTTGACAGAGATAAAGAGATCACAAGTAGGCAGAGAGGCAGACAGAGGGAGAGGGGGAAGCAGATTCCCTGCCGAGCGGAGAGCCTGATACAGGGCTCGATCCCAGGACCCTGAGATCATGACCTGAGCTGAAGGCAGAGGCTTGACCTACTGAGCCACCCAGGTGCCCCTCAGAATATTTTTATAAGTACAAAATATAATACATGATTATAAATTTATAACTTTTTTGAGATACAGTTGGCGAAAGAATAAGGAATGACAAATATATCATAAAAATATATATGCTTCTTTATTAATGCATGAGATGGTAGAATTTAGTACAGGATCTGGTCACATTGTTATTTCAAAGTAGAGATAAGCACAAATGATATTTTGAGGTATCTGCAACATCTATGATGTGATATGAAGCTATATGTGATTTTTTTGGGTAACAATGTCAGAAATTTTCCAAATTCTATTATAGCTTGTTGCCTGCATTGAGATTGTGGGAATTGTTAGAATCCAGTTAGACGTTTGTGAAAAATAAAGATTTTTTTCCCCATTTAAATTCACAGAATCTCTGAATTCTATGTATCTGCAGACCCCAGATATGAATCATTGATCTAAATGCGAATTCAGGAGATATTTTGAAAGTGGATTTCATAGAACTTGATAAATTCTTAGTTTCAAGGAATGAGGACTGGGATAGAATCAAGCATAAATCTCCAGTTTCTGATCCAAAACATCACCCCAGAATATCATCATTTCAGGGAAGATCAGAAGGTAAGAAGTCCAAAATGTTTACTAAGAGGAAATTATTAAAGGAGAAAAATTAAGAAAAATAAAAGCTTATGGAGTATATTTCCAGAGAAGAGAGTGGCCAACGATGCTAAATGTTACTGAAACACCAAGTGAAATAAGCTTTGAGCAGTGCAGAACAAAGGTCTGTAGGGAATTTGACAACAGTGGTTCCTTTGGAGTGATGGGGAGGGCTTCAGAACACCACGAGCTAAGAATGGGTAGGAAAATGGAGGGAAGTTTTTAAGACGCTGGCTGTGAAGGGAAATAGGGAGAGAAAGGATGATTACTGGAAGAGATTTGTTCACTAGGACACTTTTATTCCAAGCAACAGAAACCCTAAATCAAAGTGGCATAAACACAAATGGAATTTTATTGTACCATGTGGCTGAAATTAGGTGGCTATGTCATCTGAAAGTAAATGGGACCTGGTGAGACTGTATGTTTGAGGGAGGGTGTGGGGCAGGGTTGGGAGGGTGGGCTGCCAGTGACAAGGGAGGGAGAACAACTATGAAAAAGAGTCATAGCTAATAGGAAGGAGATCAGGGGTGTGACTTATCCACTACTGTTTCCTCTTGAGTCAAGGTACTTTGAGTCACTAGTCAATACTTTTTGAGTTACTAATTTTTGAAGCAATTTTGATTTTGATTCAAGTTTTATTCAAATTCTTTAATTACTAATTCTTTAATTTTGGTAGACCTAAAATGTTGCCATACGACCTCCATTGAGTTCATAATATCCCTTTGTGTTAGCGTCCACTATTGTTGAATGATGAATGCTTGCACACTTAGCAGCTTGAAATAGCACACACTCATTATCTCAAAGATTCCATGTGTCAGGAGTCTGGGTAGAGGTTAGGTAGGTCCTCTGCTCAGTGTGTGAACAGGCTGAAATCAAGGTGCTGGCTGGGGCTGCATTCTCACATGAGCCACAGATTTTTCTTCTAAGCTCATGAGTTGATGGCAGAAATCAGCTCCTTGCAGTTGTAGGGCGGGGGTCCCAGTGTTCTTGCTATGTGTTGGATGGGAACCACTCTCAGGCCATTGCTATGTGGTCCTTTCCCATGAGGCAGCTTACTCTTCAAGGCTAGTGGGACAATCTGTCTCATTGTGATGTGGAGGAAGGCTTGCAAAATGCTTGCTTGGTGGACTTGCCATCTGGTGATGCTGTCACTGCCAACCCCTCTGGTAGCCATAACGAGACACGTGGAGCAGAGTCATCCTGTAGAGTTGAGAATAAACCTGAGGTTTTGTGTCTGTTTCTTACATAGCAAGAGCTCAGTGATACAATAGCCTAACACAACCTGGCTGACGCAGCATTCTTCAACATCAAAAACTAAAAAATGTTAGGTTTTATATTCTTAGGGCGAGGAGGGTAAATAAAATCTAAATAGAATCCTAAAATTAGAAATACACAGTATTTCTTCTACACGTAAGTAAAATGGGATGCAGAGGGGTTAAATGAAAGATCCCAGTTCACACAACAATTCAGAGAGAAATAAAAAAATAAGTTAGACTAGTCTAGGTCTCCATATATACCTCTATGGACAATAATGCAGATACGAAGAGGTGCTTTGTACACATGAAATACATTTTAAGTCTTTTACTCAACTCTTATTCATAAGTCCTTTTAATTAGAACCAGAAATGGGATCACTTTAAAATGGAACATCAATTTTATTAGAGTTGAGTCTGATTTTATAGTATTTTGACTTTCTGAGATAGGAAGTTTGGAAAGAATTAAAAGCAGGAGGCAGAAAATATGGGTACACTGGAAAATACGTAGAATTATAGAGATCATAATATGGACGCTCATACACTCTGCAGATGTGTTTTGCTTGGCAGAGAATTTTTCTAAATTGAATTTGATGCCTTTAGTAAGGGTGGATATTCTCTAAGCCCCCCCAATCCCACCACCTGTCTGTTGTTTTATACCTGGCCCACATCACTCATGGATTGCATCTCCTTGGCCTCCGAAGGTATCTGAGTTTGCAAGCTCTGATTCTGAACCATCTAATGTGATGTTATCTTTGCATCCACAGGGCCTTGATGGATGGCCGCTACATTGCAACTCCTCAGCTCACTACTGCATTTAAACATATTCATTCAAGGATATCTAGGAGTGCCAATTTGGACAGACACTACTCCAGGTGCTTGAACCAAACTGACTGGGATTCCTCTCCTCATGGAGCTTGCTCTAGATATAATAGATAATAGGCATAATAAGTAAATTATATAGGATATTAGATGATAAATAGTATAGCAAAAGAGAGAGCATGGAGAGGGGGAGGAATTGGTTTTTGCAATTTTATATCAAATGGTCTATATAGACCTCATTGAGAAAATAACATCTGACTATTTGAGCAAAGACTTGAGGGAGGTAAGGGAGATGGTTTGTGAAATGAGAAAATGAACTGAGGAATCATTCCTGAGAATTGAAATGTATTTTTATCTAAAATAGTTTCTGCAGATAATGGCTTTTCCATTCCTAGAAGAATAGCAGGGGAGTGATACCCATTGCTTATAATTTTAAAGTTCAGTTTCTCCTCTGTTTCTGAGCTTTTCTAATATTTCAGACACCATCATAAGAAGTCAGCTTGCAATGTCTTTCCCTAGGATTCCAGGGGCACCTGGCTTATCCCGGGACTCTGCATTGACATGCAGGCTTACTTCTGTAGGGAGAAAGTGAGATGAAGGGTACTCCTTTAAGAGAGGGATCTGCAGGTACAAAGAGGGCTGTGGGCACCATTCCATTCAGAAGGCATCAATGGATCTATTGTGCAAGGGGCACATTTTCCCCTTACGCATGGCTTCCATGGAACAGAGCTGGGGCTGAGCCACAGACAGAAAACAATTTATGTCAAAGGTGGCCGAATAAAACATCGACAGCCCATTGAATCACAATTGCAGGCTTTGACTGGTGGAGCCAAGTCTAATTGAAGCCATCATTTCACTACTGAGAGGAACTTTCTCTGGAGAAGCTGAGGTATGCATTATCAAAACAAACCCGATCCAGAACTCAGAATTTCAGAGCTACAGAATTCGCTATGTTGGGAAAAAAATGCTTCCCTGTCAGACAGCTATACTGTACTAAAAGACCCCTGGGATTCCAGCTGATATCTGATCTAGCATTTAATACTGGACTACAGTATTTGTACCCAGACCCAGTGGCCTAACTCCTGAGATTCAAAGAGGTGGTTACAATGTTTATGCTTCAAAGACGGAGGCTATGAGAACCGGCACCATTTCAAAAATGTTGATTTTGGAGAAGTAATCCGAAATGAAAGGCTTTTTGTTTCTGTCACTTAAGACGAAATGGCACTGTCCAGCCCTAGTTAGCCTTCAGTTGAATTATCGTAAGGACTGTTTTGTGTGCATTTTCTCCCAGTTGTCAAGACCAAAGCAAAAACATAAAAGAAGCCTTGTCACTCCTTGGGAATTCCTGGGATGTTACTCACTTTTAACTTTTCCAGGCATGTTAATGGGCCTTGGGTAATATTTTGGTAGTTTCTATCTAACAAATTGCTTTCTTTGAATCTGGAGTGGGTGGAAAAGGAGAATGGGGAGATGTCAATTGGATGAGGAGCTATGTTGAGCATTAAACTTGATCTCATGTCTCTTTTATAAATGAGTCATGGCCCTCATCCAGCTGTATGAAGGAATCTAAGAAAGAGGGACCCATGTCCAGTTGAATCCAGGAGGAATGAACTGATAGGTTGAGGCCAATGTATTCACGTGGATTTCCCCCAAAGCAGATGTTGAGGTAAGTCTTCTATTGCAAGTAATTTACTTGAGAAGGGAATAAGGACATGGGTCAGAGAAGTGATGGTGGTCAATAAAGGCAAACTATCACTGTGGGTGGCTAGCATTGACTCTCTCTGGGAGATTCTGGGAAATAAAGCAGCTAACCCAGCATTTTCTCTCAGTACACTAGATACTTATTAATACATTTATTCAACAAATATTTTTGAGGGCCACTAAAGCCAGACTCTTTTCCAGGCACAAGGGGGATACATTAGTGAGTGAAAGAAGAACTTTTGTCTTTAGGTAGGTTTCATTCTGGAAGGAAAGATAAAAGTAGTATAATTAGGTGAATTCTAGATCTATCCAATATGGTAGCTTCGAGCTACATGTGGCTACTGAGCACTTGAAACATGGCCAGTCCAAATCGAGATATGTTGTGAGTATGCTGAGTTTTGGAGACGTACTATTAGCAATTATGTAAAATATCTTATTAATACTTTTTTTGTTGGTAATGTGGTAAAATGCTAATAATAAAGATATATGGGGTTAAATACAATATGTTACTAAAATTAAAATATATTACTCTAGATCATGAATACGTCACTTATTTTGGTTTTGAATGTGGCTACTAGAAAATTTAAACTGACATGTGTGGCCCACATTTTATTTCTATGGAATCTGGCTATTCAATGGGTGGCCTACATTCCAGCAATATTAGCATCAGACGGAAGCTTGTTGCAAGCACAAAATCTCTGGTCCCACCCAAATCTGCTGAGTCAGAATCTTCAATTTAGCAAGATCCCCAGGAAATTTGTAGGCATAATAATGTTTGAGAAATATCAGTCATTAGTGTGCAATAGTTAGGTGCTAAGATGAACAACTAAGCTGGGAAAGAGGATGTGACATCCAAGTATTTATGGTTTTGTCTTATCCAATTTTAGATATGGTATCTAAGAAATGGCCTCACTCAGTCTCACAAATAAAGTAATTATTAAGTAGTAATATAAAGAACTAATTAATAATAATAATTAAGTAGTAATCTAAAGAAAAGGATGCAGCAGCCATGCAAATATATGTGGGGATAAAAAGACAGGAACAGGTTTTGAGCAAAGGTATGTCATGATTTGACTCTCATTTTAGTAGGAGTATTCTGGCCACAGTATTGAAAAGAGATTGGTTCAAGAGTAAAAAGAGTGGTTCAAGAGTAAAAATAAGACATCTAATGATATTACAATAATCCTATCAAGAAATCATAGTGGCTTGAACTTAAGTGGTAGTAAAAGAGGTAATGAAAAGCAAATAGATCCGTTGTTTATTTTGAAGGTAGACTCATCAGTATTCTTAGTAGTCAATTATAACTCAAAATATTTTGGCCAGAACAAGTAGAGGAAAGCAGTTGTCATTTTCTAATACAGTAGAGAGTAGGCAACGAGCAGATTCAGGGGAAACATTAGAAGCTTGATTTGACTAGGTGAAGGATGAGATGCTTATTGATGTTTAAGTGGAGTTCCAGTAAGCAGGTAGATATATGAATCTGGGTTTTAAAGGAGGGATGTAGACTATAGATATAAATCTGAAAGATTTTGCACGTAGATGATATTTACTTCCAGAAGGTTGGAAGAGATTGAGAATAGAGAGAAATGAGAAAGATGAAGGACTGAACTCTGGGACATTGAAATATTTGGATGCCACATGAAAGGAAAGAACCAGTAAGGAAGACTGAAGTCTGAGAGGTTAGGAAAATAATTAGTGTAGAGACCTAGAAACATAGTGAAGGAACTGTTTGGGGGAGGGAAGAGTTAGCAGGTAGATCATAGAATATTAACGGTCACAGAAGATGAGGGATGAGAACAAATGCAGAATTTCGTAGTATGGGATTGCTGAGTGATCCTGAGAAGAGAATTTCTGTGGGGTGTAGGTGATAGCCAGACAGGATTTGATTTGAATGAGAACGGCAAGAGAGAAATTGGTGATTGTAAGTACAGCTAATTTTTTTTTTTTTTTTTTTGGCTACAAAATGTATGGCACTGTTTAATCACTACATTGTATAATTGAAACTTATATAGCATCGTATGTCAACTATACTTTAATAATAAATAATAAACAGGGAGCCTGGGTGGCTCAGTGGGTTAAAGCCTCTGCCTTCGGCTCAGGTCATGATCTCAGGGTCCTGGGATCGAGCCCCTCATCGGGCTCTCTGCTCAGCAGGGAACCTGCTTCCTCCTTTCTCTCTGCCTACTTGTGATCTCTCTCTCTGTCAAAATAAATAAATAAAATCTTTTAAAAAATAATAAATAATAAACAAAAAGAAAACAAAATAAAGGACAGAAATGTGATGGTAATTGGAAGGGGAAAGTGGGTGTCAAGAGAAGATTGGTATTCTGGGAGAAAAAAAAACAGTATGCTTGGTGACAATCCAGAAGAGGGAAAAGTTGAAGATGTGGGGGAGAAGAAAGGGACCACTGTTGGACTGATGTCTTTGAGCAGGTGATAGAGTATAGGATCTAGTGGACAAGTGGAACAGTCTTTACCAACTGAGAATACAAAACTTCCATATGGGATGCATGCTGATCCAGGACAGACATGAAGATAGTGCAGGTGCAATGGTGGGAGCCTGAGGAAGTTCCTTTTGATTACCTCAAATTTCTCAACAAGTAGGAAACAAGCCCATTCTCAAGAGTGGTGATGAGGGAGTAGCTGGCCATGTGTGACAAGAGGATGAAGATATGACAAATGACCCAAAAGAGTGGGAGAGAAAATGGGCCAAGGATGCATGAGAGGATTATGGGACAGCAATGAGGACCCATTCAAGGTTAATGATTTGACAATGACTGAAAATTGTCAACCAAAACCCTTTCTTAGTTTCCTCCATAGTCACAGAGCTTTACCTGGGCACTTGGCTACTAATCCAGTTTTATATTTATGTTTCCTTTGTAGTTTTAGATGGCTATTTTGTGGCTTTTTAAAAAAAATATTTTATTTATTTGTTTGTTTGTTTAGAGAGCTTGAGTGCAGTGGGGGAGGCAGAAGGAGAGAGAGAGAGAGAGAGTATCCTCAAGCAGACTTCCCACTGAGCTCAGAACCTTATGTGGGACTTGATCTCATGAACCGAGATCATGACCTGAGTCAAAATCAAGAGTTAGATGTTTACCCTACTGGATCATCCCAGTGTCCCTATTTTACTATGTCCTTAAGAACAAACCATGAGAAGAACTATGTAACACAGGTAAGTCTGAGCCTGAAGCATTGGACAAAGCCTCTTTCATGCTCTTTGCCCCTGTTTTCTGGCCGGACTATTGATGAGAATCTTTCCAGCTTTGTCCACACAGATAACAAGACCACCCTAGGAGGTGTCAGAATAAACAATAGAGGTTAGCTGTGGGTCTGAATGACCACACGAGGCAGTGACATTCCACCAAACTGAACTGTTACATGTGAGAGAATAAATTTCTCTGATACTTAATCAGTGATTATTGTGCTTCTTGGTGGCAGCTGAGCTTGAAACATGATACTGTGATTCTGACATGAAAGGTACACCAGTCCCCTCTTTGAATAAGTCATCTTGAAAATGGATCCTACATCCTCCAGTTAAGTCAGTCTAGCTGGTTCTGTGTGGAACAAAGATAATGAAATAGATTCATGAGTAAAATATATGATACTTGTTGTTTTAAGACACGAAGTTTTGGGGTGGTTATACAGATTTCATACCTAGAGGTGGAATACTTCCATAAAAAAACCCAAAAACATTTGACATTGGCTTTAAGACTGAGTAACAGGTAGAAGCTGGAGAGGCTTTAAGCACAGTGTTAAGCAGAGCCTAAAAGAGCTCAAGGAGAGTGTCGGAAGGATGAAGATAGGCTGTCAGTGAAGGCTTGAATGACTGTGAGAAAAATGTCATTGGAAGTTGGAGGGAAGGAAATCCTTGAGAAGTAGTGAGTGGTAAAAAGCTTTGCAATACTGTCATCTGTAGGAGTATGGCAAATAGTTAATATACCTAATGAACTCAAAGATTTAGATGAGGTCTCCAGGCCTAATTTTGAAACTTTTGCTCTTGTTGCCTATGACAACATGCAGGAAGAGAGACATGAGCTAAAGATCTGAGCTGTTAAATAAAAAGGAACCAAGACTTTTCTAGCTTCTCCAGACCTCAATCAATTTGTAACTTAAGAAAGAACCTTAGGCTAAATCCAAGGTGAAGCAAACATCATAAAAATCTAACTTCATACCTTTTAGAATCTTTCTGTGTTTCTTAGGGCCCTAAGGATCTCAAGGGCATGGTTGTCTTACAGATTTTCTCCATTAAACAAGATGACTTAAAAGCATTTTAGGAGTACTGTCCAGCAGCAGCAGCCACAAGAAGACCTAGAGAAGGCTTATGCTGAAGAATTGTGTGGTTGTGGCTTTTGTATTGGGGTAGAGAAAACCCCAATAAGATTGATAGAAAACCCACAATATTTTTAAAAATAATTTTCTAAAATAAATACTGCCGGAGTGGATTAAAGAAACCCAGACATACTACAAAATAAAAAAAGGGGCTTTTTAACTACAACACTTTTATTAATTGGGCTGAGAAAACCACCCAGCTTCAAACATGGGCTACTTTTAATAGAAAAAAAAAGATGACCCAGGAGGAGGAACCCAATAACTTTGGAGGATAACCCTGAGGACTAGGATTCAACAAGTGGCTGAATGTGCCTAGCTGGATTTCAGAACTACTATGGGTCAGTGACAGCTATGTACCTTCTATTTTACTGTTTTTGAACAGGAATATCTAAAGTGGTTATCCTATGCCTGTCTCATCATTGTATGCTGGCCATGTGTCTAGAGACATACTTTTTCCTCTTTAATTCATATGTTTTCAGAGTGAACAGAAGGATAATTAAAGAACCGTCCCTGAGGAACTGCACTTGAGGAACCTCATGCACACCCAGATGTGATTTAGGAGAATATTCTGGACCTCAAGCCTAAGCCTTATTCTGCGAGATGAGCTAGAGGATCTTGGGGGAGGACACGAATATATTTTGTACATGAGAAAGATGTGAATTGTTGTGTCAAATGAAGACAGTGACAAATCGCATCTTATAAAAATGGTTGAAAAATTATCTCTCATCCTATGTGTTCTTATGAAACATAGCCACTCTTCCATTGGAGGTAAAGTCTATCCCTTTTCCTTGACTCTGTACATGTTTGGGATTTGCTTGATTGGTAGAATATGGTGGAAGGGATGTCATACAACTTTTCAGAATAGGTCATAAAATGACCTGTATACTTCTACTTTGTTCTCTTGGAATGCTAGTTTTTAAAAAATTTTATTTATTTATAAGATTTTTATTTATTTCAGAGAGAAAGCACAAATAGGGGGAGGGGCAGGGAAAGAGGGAAAAGCAGACTCCCTGCTGAGCAGGGAAGCCCAACACGGGGCTTGATCTCAGGACCCTGAGATCATTACCTGTGCTGAAGGCAAACGCTTAATCTACTGAGCCACCCAGGTGCCCCAGGATGCTAACTTTTAGAATCCAAGCACCATACTGTAAGGAAGCCCAAGCTGCATGTGAGTAACCCCACATTACAAGAATTCACCTGCCATGTGAGTGAGCCACACTTGGGAGAGATCCTTTGGCTTCAAGTGGAGACTCCTTTTCTGATGTTTCATGGGACACAGATGAGACATTCCTGCCACACTTTGCCCAAATCACAGATTCTTGAATACAGTGATCATTGTTTCAAGCCAGTAGGTTTTGTGGTGGTTTGTTTTCCAGCAATAAATAACTAAAATCTGATTCTGTACTCTATACTAGCTTCCACTGCTGCTATTCAGAAGTCATCTGTTGGTCTAAATGATGTTCTTGTACTCCAACTTTGGCTTTGTGCTTCTATTAAGAGTATACTTTGTCTCTTGTGTTTTTCAGTTGCATGTTATTATCTCTAGGTATCAACTTATTTATATCTTGCTTGGGATTCATTTGGTTTCTTTAAGCTATGCTTTGATCTTTCACCATATATGGGAAACTTCAGATATTCCTTGTGTTCCATCCTCTGTCCTCTCCTTTGGGAACTCTGAATATTGGGATGTTAGTGAGTATTTGTTAGTTATAAAAATCAAATACTGAGAGTTCCAGGAAAGAAGAGAGGATGGAGTGTGGGCAGTATTTCAAGTGATAATGGCTGAATTTTTCCACGTATACTCATGCTAATCTCCATGTCTCCTCAGCTCTATCTAATATGCTATTAAACCTGTCCATTGATTTTTTTCTTTCCAATTATATTTTCCATTTCTATCTAAAAGCTTTATTTGCTTCCTGAAAAGTATACATTGTAATTCTTTGTAGTTTCCTTTCCTTTGCAGATACTTTCAAACTTAGCCTTTAGTTTTCACTCTGAACTATTGATTTTGTTCACGTTTCCTTATTCTCGAAGAATTAATCATGGGAAATTTTTAAAGGTCTAGAATGAATGCAAGATCTTCCAGACAGGTGGGGCACCTGGGTGGCTCAGTGGGTTAAAGCCTCTGCCTTCGGCTCAGGTCATGATCTCAGGGTCCTGGGATGGAGCCCCACATTGGCCTCTCTGCTCAGTGGGGAGCCTGCTTCCCCCTCTCTCTCTGCCTGCCTCTCTGCCTGCTTGTGATCTCTCTCTCTGTCAAATAAATAAACAAAATCCTTAAAGATTTTTTTTTTTATTTGACAGTGAGAAACACAGCGAGAGAGGGAACACAAGCAGAGGGAGTGGTAGTGGGAGAAGCAGGCTTCCCGCTGAGCAGGGAGCCCGATGTGGGGCTTGATCCCAGGACCCTGGGATCATGACCTGAGCCGAAGGCAGACGCTTAAGGACTGAGCCACCCAGGCGCCCCCCTTTTTTTTTAAAAAAGATTTTTTTTTTTTTTTATTTGACAGCGAGAAACACAGCGAGAGAGGGAACACAAGCAGAGGGAGTGGTAGCGGAAGAAGCAAAATAAACAAAATCTTTAAAAAAAAAAAAAAAAGAGATCTTCCAGACAGGCTTTGCCAGGTCCCTGAGAGCCACCCCAGTCTGGACACTCTTTAAACTAAATGTACTGCTTGAATTTGCTTTTGTGATTTGGGCAAAAACTCTGCAAAAGTCAGCTTGACATTACCATTACTTTTCCTTTTTTCCTTTTTCTTCTCTTTTTCTTTGCTTTGCTTATTGCCAAAGCAACACAGCAACTTTCCCTGCAGCCTTCAGTGAGGGAGGTGATAAATTTTCTTCCAGTTAATCCTTAAACCAAAAGTGGAACCCGTTGGGGTCCCAGCTTTATGAGGAGAAGGTTTGTTATTAGACCACCCACTTTGTCTCTATTCCACATGCCTGAATGAGAACTTAAAAATCACCTCTCAAGTTCCTATTTTGGTAAATGCCCTCAGGCAGAAGGGGCTAAAGCACAGGCCTCCTGTTACAGCTTTCAGCTTTCACTTACATTTTGGCCACAGACTTTCTTACTATCTTGAAGCTCATCAATGTTTGTTTTTTATTTTTTTGTTTTTTGTTTTTCTGGTCGCTGCTGTTTTCACCAGCCTTTTAAGTTATTTTTCATGGGAAAACTTAATCCAGTGCTCAGCCCTCCATATTACTGGGAGCTTTTGCCCTGTGTGGTATACTCAGGCCTTTTAACCACTTTCAGGCACCATTTAGGTCTCTTGGGCCTTGTTCCAATGGGGATTTTACAAACATGAATTCGAGCCAAAGGCTAAGATACGGACTAAGATTCCCTCATCTCATTGGAAAGAAGAGATGGGAACTGATCCGATTAGCACTTTACCACAGTGGGGACGGAATAAGCAAAATCATATTGGAAATTGAGGGAATTTTTAGCAGTGTCACCAACATTATGATGACTTCTTTTACACACATAATATGTTTAAGGAAAAAGGAGAATTTAAATAACGTATGAATGGTCATCGATAGTCTTCAGTTTTGATTAAGGATTGGAAAAATAGGTTCCCAACTGTGGCCATTTGTTGGCATAAGGTTACTTAAAAAAAAAAAAAAATTCGAGTAGCCAACTTATAGGATATCATTAGTTTCAGATGTAGTGTTCAATAATTTATCAGTTGCCTATAACACCCAGTGCTCATCACATCACATGCCCTCCCTAAAACCCATCACCCAACTACCCAATACCTCTAACCCTTTCCCTTCTAGCAACCTTGAGTTTGTTTGCTATAGTTGAGTCTCTCATGGTTTTTCTCTCTCTCTCTCTGATGACTTCTTATTCTCTTTTCTCTCTTTTCCCCTGCAAGGGTGGTTCAACATTTGGAAATCAATCAGTGTGATACATCACAGTAATAAAAGAAAGGACAAGAACCAAATGATTCTCTCAATTGATGCAGAAAAAAACATTTGACAAAATACAGTGTCTTTTCTCGATTAAAATTCTCCACAGTGTAGGGATGGAGGGAATATACCTCAATACCATAAAAGGCATCCATGAAGAGCCCACAGTGAATATCATTCTCAATGAGGAAAAACTGAGAACTTTTCCCCTGAGGTCAGGAACACGGCAGGGATGCCCAATCTCACCATTGTTGTTCAACATAGTACTAGAAGTCCTAGCCTCAGAAATCAGACACAAAAAGAGATAAAAGTCATTGAAATTGGTAAAGAAGAAGTCAAACTCTCACTCTTCACAGATGACATGATACTTTATGTAGAAAACCCAAAAGACTCCACCCCAAAATTGCTGGAACTCATATAGGAATTCAGCAAAGTGACAGGATAGAAAATCAATGTACAGAAATCAGTTGCATTTCTATACACTATCAATGAGACAGAAGAAAGAGAAATTAAGGAATCAACCCCATTACAATTGCACCAAAAACCATAAAATACCCAGGAATAAACCTAACTGAATAGGTAAAGAATCTATACTCCTAATCCGCAGAACACTTAAGAAAGAAATTGAGGAAGACACAAAGAAATGGAAAAACTTTCCATGCTCATGGATTGGAAGAGTAAATATTATTAAAATGTCTATGCTACCCAGAGCAATCTATACAGTGAGTGCAATCCCTATGAAAATCAACATTTTTCACGGAGCTGGAACAAATAATCTTAAAATTTGTGTGGAATGAGAAAAGACCCTGGATAACCAGAGGAATGTTGAAAAAGAAAACCAAAGCTGGTGGCATCACAATGCCAGACTTCAAGCTCTATTACAAAGCTGTAATCATCAAGACAGAATGGAACTGACACAAAAATAGACACATAGACCAACGGAACAGAATAGAGAGCCAGGAAGACCCTCAAGTCTATTGTCAACCAGTCTTCAACAAAGCAGAAAAGAATACCCATTGGGAACAGGACAAGGCCTTTTTTTTTTTTTTTTTTTTTGAAGGTCTCTTCAAAAAAATGGTGCTGGAAAATTGGACAGCCTAAATTAGCATTAGGTTTCTAAATGCTATCTGGGACAACTGTTTCCTTGTGGTAGGGTGGCTCATTAAAACTACAAATAGCTTGTTAGATGATAAGAAAATTCAATGGAATAACTTAAAACTCTGTAAAGAAAATGAGATTTGCTTTAGAACATAAATGCTCAAAGAGCACTTGAAGGAATATACAGGTACCATTTTTAATCTTAGTTTTTTTCATCTTTTCCCACAATCATGCATCTCATTCTAGAGTCAGCATTCATGATTTTAAGAAGCGCCTACATGTATTTTGCAGTCTTATGAAATGCACATTTCCCAAGGGTATGATTTCACAAGAAAAAATACTACCCACAAAATTGGGATTTACTAATAGATAAAAGGACTCCTGTAATGACATTTGCAAGGAACCCTCAATTACCATGAACATAATTGTAGACACTTAGGGCTGGGAATGGAAGGGACCGGGACAGAGTTTTTTTGTTTTTTTTTTCCTTTTCTAAGTGCCTGCCATGTGCACACTCCTCTTCTGAGCAAAGAAGCAATAGGCCATTTTGTATCTAGAGTCCATGCATTAGGTCATAAAAGCTGTAGATCTGGATTTTACTGCTGGGACCAGGATCATGTCTGGGCATGAGAAGGGGGAGTGGTGGAGAAGAGACCAGAGAAGAGATAAGAAAGACCAGAAACAGATAATGGAGTAAAGCAGAGTTCAAGAGATGCAGAGGGGGCAGATAGAAGCAGAAGGCAGTGCGGCAGTCAAAGCTGTGAACGGGGCAGAATCCCTGAGGGACAACAGCAGGGAGGGGGGACAGCGAGCAAACAGAGCAAGGAGAGGGCGTGGGGGACGGGTCAGGATACTGGTCTTAAGGACACATTCAGGTCCTTGCAGGCTCTGTGCTTCCTCCACTGCGGTCTTAACGTGCTCATGTGTAGTCCCAGCGGACTCTCATTATTTTAAGAAGATGTGTTTCTCTTTCATAATAAAGATATTAATCAAATCAGCTCCACTGGAAAAATAGACAACAACCAAACTGGTATTTTAATAAATGAGTCGTGAACACATTCGTCAAGGTAGCACGGCAGATGTGTGTGTACTTTGAGGTTCTTTCTTCTTCTTCAAACAAAAGCAACTAAATATACATGTTCTATGTATCAACAAGAGTTCAACATTGAAAAAGAAAAAAACATACCCAAGTGGTAGCCACCGTCAAAATCAGGTTGTACATCTCTGGACCCAAAGCCAAGCTGAACTCAGGTGACCCCATGGTACTCACAGAACTAAAAGGGAGGGGGCTGTTAACTCCAGGTAAGGAAGTGCGCAGAGGTGCCTTCCTTGTTCTCCTCCTATGCATTCATGGAAAAGAAATATCCGTGGAGCTAGGGTGACTGGAACCAGTTTCCAGCTTTAAAGCCAAGGGAGGGCAGGTGAGGGAGCTGTGGTCTGGTGGCTGCCTGTGGCCCACGTCCCAGGGAAGGAGGGAGAGACAGACTCTGTCTCACTAGCAGGATGTGGGCCAAGTCACCACTGGCTCCGGGACAGGGACAATAATGTCCTAAATGTCACCTTGGGACAGGACCTTGAGAAGATGGGTAGAGGGAAAATTGCTTTAGGGGAAAGGGTGAGCACAGAGATGGAGAGAAAAACAGAGAAGCAAACCAACTCCTAGTCAAACAGAAGAAGGAATTCTGCCTCAAGACTCTGACGTGAACTCTTCCTTGATGAGTTGCTGGCCTGCGGGCCTGCCCAGATTTCAGACCTGCCGGCCCCCATAATTGTCCGAGCCGACTCCTTAAAATAAATCAGGTGGAGTTATTAGATTACTTAAAAAATGATTACACATAATGGTTAAATCACATATAATTATTATATAAATATATTACAATAGCGATTGAAGAATCACTACTTGAAGATAAAAGGGCAAAGAAACTTCTAGAAATTAGGAAACTCTATGGGTCTCAGATTCTGAGTATAAACTGAGTGCTGAGCAGGATGAATAAAAATCAATCCACCGCAAACACATTAAAATGATACTGCAAACATGAGGTGAAATTCTTTAAGGCAACCAGGGAAAACAAGCGATCGCAAATCTTAGTGGACAGGAAGTACAGACTACCTGCAAATGGAGACAGACTGACGGCGGTTTTCTCCACAGTAAAAACAGATGATAAAAGATAGTGGAATATTATGCTCAGAATGTGACCGAAAACATGTTTTGACCTGCAATACAACTACTCTTTTATTTATTTTTTGAAGATTTTATTTAATTAATTTATTTGAGAGAGGAAGTGGGAGCAGGAGCTGGGGGGAGGGACAGAGGGAGAGAGACAAGCAGGGTTCCCGCTGAGCGGGGAGCCTGACAGGGGCCTCGATCCCAGGACCCTGAGATCATGACCTGAGCCAAGGGCAGCCGATTAACAGCCTGAGCCACCCAGGCGCCCCACTGTACTCCTTTAAAATGTGGTTTATGCCCGAGAGTTAAATGAAGACATTCCCAAGCCATTTCCCAAGCTTTTCTCTGCTGAAAGAATGAATTGAGGGCATCAGGCACTCAGAGAAAGGAAGTGGGGATGCAAAGCAAAACAAAAACCAGGGAGTACAACATTTTAAGAAAATTAAATTTCAAATCTGAAAATAGCTACTAATGTTTACATTTAGAAAGGGACAGAAATGAGTTCTATGTAAAGTAAGGTATAAGATGGCAGGTATAGTAAATGGGTGAATTGTGTTCTATTGTCTTGATTGGGGTGTATAGAAAAGAGATACAATGGACCTGAAAGACAGGGACATACACTGAAATCCTACACACTGCTGCCTATAAATGCTCACTGCAGCTGTGCTAGACAACAGGAAATGAACAGGGGCTTGCACTCGCACAGAAAATCCCATGAATTGCATTGCTGCAAACGCGGAGTGATGTTGATGTGTTGTTTTGGAGACTCAAACATTATTAGCAGCGTTGCCTTCAGGGACATGAGTTTCAAAATATTACATGACTTTTGGTAAAGGGCCAGGCCGAAGCACAACTTGCCCTCGGTGTTCCTAGTTTGTGCGTTTCCGGAAAATTCAGTCTAACTTAAAACTGTGCAAAAGTACTTTGCATAGCCAGCCAGTGCTCATTATTCGTGGATTCCCTATTTGCGACTCTGCTACTTGCTACAATTGATTGACGACCCGGAGATCCATTCCCGCGATGCTTTTTGCAGTCACTCCTGAGCATGCGCAGAGCAGTGAAAACTTTGCGACCAATGTGCGCATTCCCAGCTGGGGCGGGACAGCAAGGCTCGGCCTTCTCGCTTAGGCTCTCCTGCTCTAAGCAAGTGTCCTTTTTTAGGTTTATGTAGTGCCACGTTTTTTGCTTTTGTTGCTGATTTTGCTGTTGTCAATGGCCCTCAGGCACAAACTGAAACGCTGTTTGCTGCTCTTAAGCACAAGGAGGCTACCAAGTGCCTTACAGAGAAAATACTTGTGGTAGGTGAGCTTTGTTCAGGTGTGAGCTATGGTGCCGTGGGCGATGCGTTTGATGTTTACAAGTCAGCAATAAAAATAAAATCAAATGTCTTTAAACAGACATAAAACAAGGATATATATTGATGGGTTGATGAAAATGTTATGAGCAGAGGCTCACAGGAACCTGGCTGTGTTTTTCCCAGGAGCCATTGCTTGGCTTCACTAGCTCAGTGTTCTTGGTGGCCATATAGAGTGTAACAACCACAAATGAAGAGAATTGACTGTATGGGTAAAATAGAGATGTTAGAATAAAGAGGAATTTCACCTGAATAAACGCCTGATAGGACTTGTGAAAATCGTGCACAATTTGGGACAATTCTTATTGTGAATTGACAGTTCTTACGGTCGGGTGAGCCACAGGCCCTCTAGGGCCCTTGCTGCACCCATTAACTGCTAAGTAGCATCTCCTCCCCCAAAGATCACTGGAACTAAAGACTCCCTCCCGGGCCGCCTGGGTGGCTCAGTCGTTAAGCGTCTGCCTTCGGCTCAGGTCATGATCCCAGAATCCTGGGATCTAGCCCCGCATCGGGCATCGGGCTCCTTACGCAGCAGGAAGCCTGCTTCTCCCGCTACCATTCCCTCTGCTTGTGTTCCCTCTCTTGCTGTGTTTCTCTCTGTCAAATAAATAAAAATCTTAAAAAAAAAAAAAAAGACTCCCTCCCATTTCCAAAATGCTGCCTGGTGGAGAACCGCTTCTGTAGCAAAATGATTTGGGAAAGGGTGGTCTTTTTGTTCTACTGACTTTATGTCCCACATCGAATCCTAATTTCTACTTGGCTCTGATGCCCAAAGTCTCCGATACCTGGCATATAAGCACTGTCTCTCCAGAAGAATCAGATTTCCTAGAAAGGTATTGTCAGGGTCAGCTCTCTTGGGGAATTTCTCTACCTTCAATTCCAGTCTGTATTCAAGGCAGCCCCTCTGTACTTCTGTTGGTGATGAGAAGTGGAATATCCCTGAAGACTCTGGCTTTGAGAGAAGAGCTCGTGGCCTCCTCAAGTCAAAAATGATCCTCAGGCAGTGTTAGCATCAAATGGAAGTGGAGGAGGTCTCAAAAGTCAGAGCTTATCGGATTATTCACTGTGATGTTTGTTTTCATTTTCATCACCTCCAATCTCCACTTTTGTCCTTTTTTCTCTTCCCCTAATGGAGGAGGACTGGGAGAGCTTACAGTGAGCCCCACTAGGCCTTGTATTTATTCCAGAGAACATAGTGCCCTGCTCATGTGTCAGATAGTCCTTTCAATGCTGGAGGTGTTGGCGGTGTATGAAGAACACACCTTATGAAGGACTCACAGTGGTCCCGGGTTAGGCGTTGGGATGACCCAGGACCACCTCCTCCTGGCAGTTTTTTAGGAAAGACAGGCCAAAGAACAGAACATTTCTACAACCAGACGAGTGTGGTAGACAGCCCCAAGGAGAGGTTCACACTCTTCCTCGGGAGGGAGTGAGGAGAGCTCTGTAAGGCTTTTCCGGAAGAGGAGTCACACTTGAGCTAATTCCCCAGGGAAGTATAAGAGTGTCCCAGGCTATCTTGCCCACTTAAGGTCCAGGGTCATTTTTAGGTCACCTAAAACTCTTCCCAGCCACTTCTGAGCTAGATTTATCCCATCCACAAATCCAACGACTATATCATAACTGTGAATTGTGTAGTTGGAATAGTTGACCACTTTGCTTGCAACCCATTAGGTTAGTAATGAAAACTCCCACATGGCTCTGGCACATTCGCTGGATTTATTCAACATCTTTATTTTAGGGAGGTCTAAGCTTATGGACAGTTTCATTTATTCTCATATCAAATATCACTGAAAGGTTAAATTTGGTGTTCAGTGACATTCTCCAGGCAACCTTTCCAAAGCTAAAACTGAAAATAATGGATGTGACATTTCTTCCAGGAAATCTCCTCCACAAAGCCCGGTCTGGAGCCATGAGAGGCTCAGCAGTTTGGGATTCTGTCACACCTGCCAATTTCCTATGATGGGAGTTCTGAACAGTTCAGTTGGACAAAGTGTCAGGAGACACAGGTTCCTTCTGCTGGCAAGAATTCAAAGGAGGAAGGAAGGAAGGAAGGGAGACAGAGAAAGGGAGAAAGAGGAAAGGAAGGAGGGAGTGGGGAAGAGGAGAGAGACTGAGTCAGAAAGAGAGAGAAGTGATTGAACATCAGGAAAGGCCCCATACCCATCACTGATGAAGAGTAATTAAAGCAATTAAACAGATGATCCCTTTTTAAGGAGATAGTGTGATGTAGTAGGAAAGCTGAGAATAAAAGTGGAATTCAAATACTAACTGTGCAATCATAGGCAATTAAAGTGAGATTCAGTCTAATGAACTGGAAAAAAGTGGTTTTTTGGTGGCCTTGGTAAGAGCACCTAATCCATAGAATTGTTGCAAGGGTTAGATGACATAAAAGGCATTGAAAATTTAGAAGAGTTGCTGTTTAATAAATATGTTATAGCAATAATAATGGCTGTTATTATATATTACATGATACTATTATAATTAGTAGTAGTGGCAGTAAAATTTTGATTTTATGGGAAGAAACACAGAAGGAAAAGTGAGTGTAGTTACATCTTGAATTAGATGTCTATTCCCAATTTAAAATCCATTGGGATGACTTGATGAGTCATTTGCTTCCCAGGGCTGCTTTAATACATTACCACATTTAATTTAATAATTATTTATATTATGTTTTATATTTACATATTTTATATTTTATATAAAAATATAAATTATATATAATATATAAATGAATGTATATAAAATTATATAAAATATATTTCATATTATATTATATATATTAACATATAAATTAATATATAATTTAATACATTAACACAAGCTAGGTGTCTTCAAACAATAGAAATTTACTCTGAAGATCTAGAGGCCAGACGTCAGAAATCGAGATGTTGACAAGGCCATGCTCACTCCCAAGGTTCTTGGGGAGATTCTGTTCATTGCTTCTTATAGCTTCTGCTGGCTTCAGGTGTTCCTTGGCTTGTGGTGTCATCATTCCAATCCCTGCCCCCATCCCTACATCCCTCCTCCTCATCCCTGTCTATTCCTCTGTCTTTTATGAGGACACTTGTCTTTGGATTTAAGGCCAACTTGATAATGCAAGATGATCTCCTCCTCTCAAAATGATAGACCTACCTAGAACTGCAAAGACTCTTCTTCCAAATAAAGTGACATTCACAAGTTTTTTGGATTGGAACATGGATATACCTTTTTTGGGGAAGACCATACACATTCATTTGTGTGTTTTATTCATCCAATTCTTGGAGTATAAGCAACATTTTTGTTTTCAGAGAATGAATGTGGCAACGAAAAACTTGAGACGGTCCCAGATGATGAGGAATCTATGTTGGTTTTTAGTTAAAACAACAAGATGAGGGAGTTGGGCACATGGAGGGCATGTGGAAAGTGATATCAAGATTTGAGATCTACTTCAAGGTCTATCACTTACTAGTTGTTTGTCTTCCCCTGCTTACCTTTCCTAGTGTCAACTGTCTTTAAAATGAGAAAAATTTGCTCTTGAGACCTGGATGTTGTAAGTATAAACTAGATCCCTCTACGTGAAAGTGCTTTAGTAACCCCAAGAAAATGTCTTCACTGGCACGCTATATTCTTTCTGCCACGTACAGGTTACATCCTTAAAGAGGCTTCCCTTCCTCTCCCTTCAGTCAGAGCTCCATCCCTCAGGGCACACACAGTTTACACTGTACCAAGCACACAGTGTAAACACAAGGATGCACTGCCCATGCCATTGGTCTACTATTGGTTTCTCTCACTGAGCTTTGAGCTCCCTGAAGTAGAGAATGCATTTACCCATGACCTGACGTAGCTGGTACACACTAATCACTCAATAATTGCAGCATTAAAAAGAATAAATGTTTCTCAAATGTATGCACCTTAGTGATGTTGGTTTTGTGAAAAATGAGACTGAAACCCTAGGAAATTTCTTGCTGCAGGAAGATAGACTTGCAGTGTTTAGGTTGTTGAAGAGATGAAGGACTAAATGAATGAATAATTAGCCCGATTAAGTTAACAATTAACTTAATGGTAATAAATGTAGAATAAAATAAGATCACTTGAGAGTGCAGCTTCTGAACAATTTACTAAGTAAACAAGATATCTGTTTATTCTAATAATTAATGATTCTCAAGGCACAATATTAACATAATCCTAAATGTCAAATGACATTTCTAAAGCTCCTTCGATTTCCCCCAAAGACATCTCATATACTTTTCTCCTATGTACACTTGTCAAATGAGACCACCACTTAATATCTGAAATTAAAAAAAAATTATTGCTGACTATAGGAAGTGAGAGTAACACTGGTCAAGGACAGTTGCTCCTTCAGGGATTGGTGTCATTCAGAGGCATAAATGTCATCCCCAGAAGTGTGGGTACTCAGGTGCCACTGTTGTTGATTGGTGGGCACTTAAGAGTGTGGTTATTGGGAGATTAGGGCAAGATGGCGGAGGTGTAGGAGGCACAGAGAGCCCTGGGAATCAGAAGTCCAGCTAAAGAGGAGGAAATCACTCTAAAAGCCGGCAAACGCAACAGCAGAGAGGAGAGAATAAGAACAGCAATTCTAGGAGCAGAAAAT
>CM053607.1:8603066-8623554 GCA_028646535.1 Procyon lotor
TTCCCCAAATTTTATCCAGATGTAGTTTTCACGTAATTGATGGATGTCTGTGGGAGTTGTCCTGTGAAAAATCCACCCAGATGAATCTTTTTTTCTTAAAAAAAAGATTTTATTTATTTATTTGACAGAGAGAGAGATCACAAGTAGGCAGAGAGGCAAGCAGAAAAAGAGAGGGAAGCAGGCTCCCCACTGAGCAGAGAGCCCAATGCGGGGCTTGATCCCAGGACCCTGAGATCATGACCTGAGCTGAAGGCAGAGGCTTTAACCCACTGAGCCACCCAGGCACTCTTCACCCAGGTGAATCTTGGGCTTAAAAGTATTAGTTGACCACTGCTGTGACCTGAATCTTGTTGGATAAACTAAACAGATGGACCAGTTGGTGATTAGGTGCATAGTTATATAGTCCTAGTTACTTTCCATGAGAACCACACATTTCAAAATTAATTTTTCTTGCAGTTAAAAGTAATCAGAAAAGTACAGTTGCATATATTTTTAAAAAATATTTCATTTTAAATATTATAAAATATATAATTAACAGGGTTAGGAATTGAGAGGCTTTCTTAAATGGATTGTGTGAGGTCAAAGCTAAAAAATGAGAACCAGAACATAATACATTGATGTAATGGGACTCTCCTCTTGAAATAGGAAAGGAGGAAAAAAAGGAACAGTGTAAAATACATGAAAATTGTATCTGAATTTTCATCAGAACTAAGGTGAGTTGAGTAACCATTGAACAAAACTGCTTCATTTATCCTAAATTTATAGAGCAAAAATATATTCTATATAAGTGAAGTATTCAGATTACTTAAGTTACTTAAATATTTTGAATAAAAACTTGATAAAATATATTTAACTTTAGCCTGCATGTTAGAAAGAATATACTGAAGCAGAATTTTATTTGCTCTTAAAAAAATTTATGGTCACATTATCAACATTATTTTACTCTAAAGTAGGAAGTCTCCTAAAGGTTATTGAGGTTATTAGGACTATTTATCTTTATTTGGATTTCTAAGTATTTGGAATTGATTTATGGAGTCCTTAAGTCTCTTGCCTGGCTACCAGTTGACCAGTTGTCACTTCTTGATATCATCCCTGAGCCTCCCTGTCATCCTTCCCTGAGACTTTCCAATTTGTCGTATCTAACTTATTGAGTATAAGTTAAGGAAAAAACAGACAAGAACTTGGTAAAACCACAACTAAAGTAAAGTGACTTTTGAAGAGACATTTGAGAAATTACACTGAAATTGTGTGAGCTTATGTGGATTTTTCAGAATTGAGGTTATCTGCTCACTGGCTTAATTCTGGAGAAGAAGGTGGGAAGAAGCTTGCTTCAAGACTCTTGACTACATTCTGGAGAGTAAACATTGTGAGACTACTTATTCTGTATATCAGTTAACTTGTTTGAAATTGTCAGTTTCTTTAATATTGCAAAGAGAAAAGGGAGCTGTAGAGCATGTCCCAGAATCCATTCTGGAAGCTTTACTTCACAATTGAAATTTTATCATTTATTTTATATTACTTGTGAATAAGTACTATCATTAATGACAAAAAATTAATAGTGCTACACACTATTAAGAAATAAAGAGAAATTAGCTTATTTTATGAGATCAAGTTTCAGCCAGTTGAAAACTAGCACATGTTTTTGTGAAGAACAAATTTTTATTCATGTTTATTTCTTGCCTCTGATGCATTTTTCACCCCAAATTCAATATAAATCCTTAGGAAAGATGCATAATTGAACATGAGAAACCAGATTATCTTGTATTACTTACAATGCATTTCACTCACTTTACTTTTGTTTCAGTAACAGAATGTATATTAGAAAATGTCTGTAATTTTACCATGTTGGAAAAAAGCAAGCTATACTGTAAGTCTTTATATTTTCCCACATTTAACAAATGCCAAATAACGTACTGTTGAAATTTTTCTCAGTAGTAGATTACAAGTGGCATATTTGTGGACTATATATGTCTTGGTATTTGAATTTTGTTCACTTTTTGTTACCTCGCACTCTTTTCAAGTTTCAATTCTATAAATGCCTGATAATTCCATATGTATAAAAGACTTAAAATATGTATTTTCTGTCGGTTCATACATCCTGTGATTTTTCCTGCTTAAAAGTGCCATAGTAAATATAAAAGTTGCAATTAGATAGAAACCATTTTACTCAAGAAGATCACATTTCTATACAAAATATTGCCTCTCATATGTTTTTTTTAAATCATTTGACACTAAGAAATTAAATCGCAACTGAGATATGATTGTATTTCTTGATGTGATTTTCAAGAAATGCTGTATTTTAGAGTCATACTCTTCCCACAAGCTAGAATTCGGTGTTGGCTACATTTGTCTGCTCTCTTTCCATTGTAAGTAATAGAATAGGAACACAACCAGCTGAAGGAACTGGATGAACAATGCTATTCTGAGTGCTTATTTCAAGTGCATTGTTAAATAAATAGAATGATTCTAAGATTGCAGATAAGTACTGCTAAGGAGGAACAACAAAGAAAGTACTAAATAGCACACCCCATATTGATATTGTGCAGCACAAGTCACTGTTGAACTCTCCCTTATTGAAATTCCACTACCTTTACATCCAGACATTATATTTTCCAGGTCTTCTTTGTAATCATTTTACAATTTTAATCAATCTCCTTATTCTTTGCACTTCATTCTGCACTTGGCGCTTTTCTCCTTTTGATCTCATGATATCTTAAGGTAATGTAATTCATGTTCCACCTACATATTGATGACTCTTTGTAGGTGTTTAGATCCTTGAAAACAAGGATGATTTCCTACCAGTCTTTCCATCTATCTATCTTATTTTGACAGAATATATACTACTTGTTCAGTAATATTCATTAAATTAAAGAGAATTGAAATTTAACTCACATATTCTTCTTTCTCCCTCTGCTTCAGATTTAAACACTGAACAGTTTATTGTGCACGTCCTATAAATGTTCACTTGACATTTCAATCTCAACTCTCTCAAAGCATCTTCCTCTGTCCCATCTTTCAAATCACACTCCAGACTTATTATGCTTGCTTTTCCTCTCAGTGAAATTTAACATCATCGACACAATCATCTTTCATCCTTTACCTACTTTCTGCACCTGATAAAACATCAACTCTTAGAAATTTTAATTCCCATATCTCAAATCCACCTCTCTTTTTCATTTACTGCTTTATCTATCATAAATCAGCCTATGTCATATTTCATATGCAATTATCCCTAAACGATGTCCCAGCCTTTGTCCTAAGTCATCTCAAAATTTCCCAGCATAAAACTACAAGATATGAAGTACCTATCTTACTGTGTTGTCCCTATTTGGAAACGTGTTTAAATGGCCACCTGAACTAATTCAAATACTTATAAGGTGAATTTACTTTGTTCTCCAGGACCTGGTTAGGAAAAAATGCTGAGTGTTGGCTCTGGGGTCAGGATGACTGAATTTTCATTCCATCTCTTCTGCCATGAACAGAAGGGCAGAATTTATAATGTGCAATTTATGTGACTATTCTAAGCCTCTTTTTCCCTATCTGTAAAACTGGTGTAATAATAAGATCCCCTCATAGAATCGGTTTGAGGATTTAATGAATGATCCATGTTAAGTGCTTAAAAGAGCTTCACCTATAAGAAAGCACTAAATAAATGTTAGCTCTTGTCATTTTCACTCTTTGATTAGATAGCCTTCTTGGCCTTTGTACCTTTTATTCATCTTTAAAAGCTCAGATATGTATTAGTTTCACAAAGACTAGAAACATTTGTATTCTACTATAATACATGCAACGTTATATTAAAAAAATCTCTTTAAGCATCTGTCAATTCTACTGGAGGAGCAAGGAATAAATTTACTTAATCTCCATGTTTCTTATGCCCAGAAGAATGTTAGTAAATTGTGTGTTTTTTTTTCCTTAATGCTTCCTGAACAGAACTAAAATGATCCTATGTTTCCTAGTCTTCAACAGTTTCAAGATAAAAATAGATCCTGGAAAGAATCACAAACATTTTGAAGTTTTTTTCTCACTCTTTGAAAATTCCATCCTCTTTCAAGTCATTATGAAATAGAAGATACTACCTTTCCTCTGAAAAATGGTTCTTTTAGATATTTTATGGTATCAGCCACTTTATCCATATGTATATTATATGGTGGCACTTTCTGTCACCACAGTTACCCAAAGCAGCAGCTGTGCTGCTGAAACCAATATTGCTGCAAATAAACTATGGAATCACACTGAGTTTTTTAATGTTTGATATAGACAGTACTGACATTTCTCCCTAAAATGGTAATACTTAATCTCCTTGCTTTTTCAAGTAAATGACACTGATATGAACTGATTGATACCTTGCTGCCTTTGACATGTGACTATAATTAGCTATTGACTAATAACAACAGAATTGACACATATATCAAGGTTTTGTACCCCATGTCTATTGAAACTATTGCCGATACTAGTGCCAATACTTTGAACTAATGAAGCCAATGAAATTTCTTGAAAATTTCTTTTCACTACTAGTGAGTGTGTGCATGTGTGTGTAACTGCAACCTACATACCATCTTGCACATTATGAATCATTGACTGGGAAGAAAATGAGCGAGAGGCATGAAGCAATGATGTAAAATATATTTAAAATTTTGTTCATGTTCCTTGTGCCAAATTGGAATTCTTTACTACAAGTGTCCACAGTTATTTATGCAAATATGGCATTGTTGGGTCAATCCCCCTTTTCACTCAGGTTCATACTGTATCTCAGGATAAAGAAAATCTTTACTCAGATAAGAACTAATGGATCACAGGTAATTAAAACCTCCTACTTGGATCCCAAGCTCAATATTTAGCTAGAAATAGAACGCGGGGAGTTAGTGATATAATTATTGTATAAATTCTAGTCACAAACTATTGGCTTTATCATTTGTGGGACACAAAGAAGTAAAGAAAAAATCTGCACTGAGTTAACTCATATTTGGAAGAAAACAAATGTACAAGACGTAGAATTAACAATTTAACATTGCCTATGATAAGACCTAAATGATGAAAGCAGTAGATGGCATGGAACTTGAGAAGAAGATTTTTGAAGAGTATATATAAGTGGTAGTAGGTAGTGTGATATGTTGCATTCATAAATTTAGGAAAATAAACCAAAATGCAATTGTATTGAGCCTATGAACTAATATTATTTTATTCTGAACAGCCCAGTGCATGGTCAAAAATGACCCCAATTGTTATAAATCAGAAATATCAATTTTTGAACTGAGGAGAAGTAATACTTGTACTTTCATAGAAATATGTATATTTCTAGTTAATAATCATACCATTCTAAAAATTTGGGGGGAAAGTTCAGAATAAGTTAAAATTCACAGATTGTTTTCTGGTATAACAATTTTCAGACATATTCAAATACCTTCAATAGGAAGTGTTTCCAACTCATTCTAACTCAATAAGTTTTTCATTTGCAAATAAATTTGAGTCCTTTCAGCCTTGACTTAAATTGTAGATAAAATAGTTTTGTGCAACATAGAATAAAGGGCTTTTAAGAGGTTTAGAACATTTACAGATAGAAAATAACTCATGCAGAGCATTGTGATGAGATAAATGTAAGGAATTCAGAACCATACAGATTAATTTTCCTTTAAAATACAAATTGAATATGGATCTATGAGAAAAACTACTTGAGAGAATAAAAGTAGACCACAAAATATGTTAAAAGTATTTTCAAATATTGCTAATGTATTGCTTTTAATGAGATAATTTAAATGAACTTACCTAAACATGCACTTTGTTTTAATGTCTACTAGTCACAGTCAAATGATCATTTTTATGGCATAAATTATGTTTCTTAAATAAGTACCATTGATCCTGAAAATTTTGTTATTGCCTACAACTTGCATAAGTATTCCCCACAAGCCTTGAGTATTTTCAAAATATAAAAGTGCAAAGACTAATTGAAGATAGAATAGATTAAACACATTATAGAAAGCAATATGCTAAGAAGGTTTATTGGTTAATAAAGTGGCAGACCAATAATAGTGGCAGGCCATTCTCTCATGCTGTGTTGACCATTTCTTCTTTTATATAGCTGTTGTCTTCTTAAAATATGCTCCTCGAATATATGTTAAATATACTCAATTTCTTTAATATCAGGGAAAACATATGCTCCACCAAATGCACCGTTTAACTATGTTCACGCAGCTGTACTTTGCCTTTCCCCAATTCAGCCACAGTTGTCTATACTTTCTCCTTATTCTAATTCAGTTACACTTGTGCCCCATACTCTTCCTATAAATTTAAGTTTAAAAATAATTTTGCAGTAGGTACATCTGGGTGGCTCAGTTAGTTAAGCGTCTGCCTTCAGTCAGGTCGATCCTGGGATGGAGTGTGGCATTAGGCTCCTTGCTCAGCAGGAAGACTGCTTCTCCCTCTGCCTGCCATTCTCTTTGCTTGTGCTCTCTCTTTCTCTGACAAAAACTTTTAAAACTAATAATAGTAAGTTGGGGGCACCTTGAGTGGCTCAGTTGGTTAAGCATTCAGCTCTTGGTTTCTGCTCAGGTCATGATCTCAGGGTACTAGTGGGACAGAGCCAGAGTTGGGCTTCCAGCTCAGCAGAGGATCTGCTTGTCCCTCTCCCCCTATCCTTCCTTGTGCTCTCTTCCTCAAATAAATAACTATAATTGTTATAAAAAAAAAAAAGAAGAAGAAGTTTCTTTGGGAGCCACTAATAAGAGCATTCCTTTTTGCCTTGAATTCTGAAAATATTCAATATTGAATTATTTTTCTGAAAATGTAGTAGTTAATAAATTCATATAATTATTTTAGAAGCTTTTCTTTAAAAAAAATCTGTAGTGGGCTTAGTTAAGTTTTACTATGAGCTATTTGTTATGCTATACCGTTTGCATTTCATCATTATATGTCAAGTGCACTTTGAGATAGATATTGTGTTTATCTAAAAACAAGGCATAAGTAAATATGAAAGAATTGGAAAAGTGGATTTGAAGATAGCCATGGATTTTTTATGCGTAAGTATTGGTGAACATATGAATTAAATCAAGTGATTGATTGTTACTATACATTTCATTTATTGGGAATTGACTCAAAATTTTGTTCCAATGCTAATTAACTCAATCATTCAGCTCTTTTTAAAAGAAAATCAAACAAGCAAATAAGCACAAAGAAAATAAAAAAAATATAAAAATTAATGACCACAATCTCTGCCCCAGAACACTTTTTCAGCATTTCTGCAAACATTATTGCCTCCTTTCTACCTCAAGCACACAGAAGTACTAAATTACAACATAATGGTTAAAAGAGAAGCCAAATAAAAGGAATAAAATCTCACTGTACAAATAAAAACATATAAATTATATAGAGAGAAGTAAAGTTGATTAGTTACTGATTAGAAATTGATTAGAAATTGCTAAACATATAGACTCATTTGAGAATGAGTCTCACAAATGAGATCATAGAACAACTGTTCAGAAGCTCAGTTACATTCTCATCATTTTGACTTTGACTTTTGGGAAAGTCTTATTTTTTTTCTTTTTCAAAATGAACTCTACCCTTACGTTTTATTAAAAGAACAAACATCATGAATTAACCCAACAGCTTTCTTGAATTGAAAAAGTAACATAATTCGATGTGAAAATAAGAAACCGTTTGCAAATCTCTGAGAGTAATGAATTGTAATATACAATGCACACAGGAGTCATACTGAGCAACAAATTCTCACACAAAATAAAAATATTTTAATATGTTTAAAATCCAAATTTTTCTTTAAAATCTTTTGTGAAAAGTATTCCATGTAGGAATTAACACCCCACTTAGTCCAGCATCAGAAAGCTACATTCCAGCTATTTGATATACAAAGAGACATCTTTTCACCAGTCAGTTCCTTCTAATGTCTTTTAGACATTAGAAAAAAAAAGTCTTAATGGACTTTTTTGCTTCTCTAACACTCCTCATTCTACCACTTCTTCAAATCATGAAAACCGAATTTGCTGAACACACACCTGAGATCTCTGAATACGTTGTTGTATAAACCATGCATTTTGTTGGTTGACCATCCACAGCTATTAAGCCAGCTGGTAAATGGTTAACTGATTGGTAAATGCCTCCTCTGTAAGTTCTTCACTTAGTCCATCTGTAGCTGTGACTGTTCCCCCAAACCCTTTCTCTCCTTTCATAGCCTCTCTAAATTTCTGAAGTTATAATGTTAGAGGTTCTACCTAACTGTGGAAGCCTCAGGTAGACATGACAGAGAATCTTCTCCATGGATTGTCTTCCATTTATGTTGACGGCATCTTTCACTTGCTTCAGATGTTATAAAGCTGATGAACTCACTTACACATTCTTGAACACATTCTTTGGCATCTTTTGCAGTCTTTCCCATTTGAGGTGTGGCATTTTTCATTATCCTTGCTACATTTGTAATTGGAAGATCTATATCTTGTTCTCTAAAACTTTCTTTGGGACCGTTTCTGTCTTCATGACCATTCAAGCTGTCCTCAGTACCTTCATGAGGCAGTGTAACAGATTGACTTCCTCCAACACAGTCAGCAGAAATGTGTGACTGAAGAAGCATGTGTTGTAGTAAGGTCACCATCCATTTCCAATGCAGCCCTGGTTGGCTCCCATCTCCAATCAGCTGGTTGAACAGAAAATGGCTGCATTTTCTGCAGCTACCAAAGCTTACTTTTTTAAAATACACTGTTTTTTGAGGAGTAGTGAGAAGAATAGTCTAAAAATATGAAGAAGAATTCCAAGTCAATACATGATTTGATATATCATATGAAAACAAATCATTTAAACTAAAATAAATAAATAAGTTTATAGATAAATACATAAAAATAAATACTAAAAAGCATCGTTACTTCACTTCTGAAGTGCCAAGTGTCTATCCATTTTGCATTCCAATCAACAATATATGAGAGTTCTTGCTCTGAATCCCTGCCAGCATTTGGTGCTGTCAGTGTTCTTGATTTTGGCCATTCGAAGAGTTGTGTAGTGTTATCTTATTGTTATAATTTGCGCTTGCCTGATGGCATTTGGAGCAGGGCATCTTTTCTATGCTTATTTGCCATCTGTATACTTTCTTAGGTGAGGTGTCACTTAAGATCTTACCCCATTTTTTAATCAGAGAGTTTCTTTTTTTTTTAATTTAAATTCAATTAATTAACATTTGGCATATTATTAGTTTCAGAGATAGAGGTCAATGATTCTTGAGTTGTGTATAACACCCAGTGCTCACTACATCACATATCCTCCTTAATGCCTAGCATGCCTAATGGATCCTGCCCCCAACCCCAACCCCTTCAATGGGGGTTCAGCAAACCTCAGATTTTTTTTCCTATGGTTAAGAATCTCTTATGATTTGTCTCCCTCTCTGATTATATCGTGTTTTATTTTTCCTTCCCTTCCTCTATGATCCTCTGTTTTGTTTCTTAAATTCCACATATGAGTGAAATCATGGAATAATTATCTTTCTCTGATTTACTTATTTTGCTTAGCATAATACCCTCTAGTTCCATCCACATCATTACAAATAGCAAGATTTCATTTTTTTGATGGCTGAGTAATAATCTATTGTATATACCTACCACGTCTTCTTTAGCCTTCATCTGTCAATGGACACCTGGGATCTTTCCATAGTTTGACTATTGTGGATATGCTGCTATAAACATTGGTGCTTAATGTTGAAATTTGAAAGTTCTGCGTGGGGGTGCCTGGGTGGCTCAGTGGGTTGGGCCTCTCTCTTCGGCTTGGGTCATGGCATCACAGTCCTGGGATCAAGCCCTGCATTGGGCTTTGTGCTCAGTGAGAATTTGCTTCCCTCTCTCTCTTTGCCTGCCTCTCTGCCTATTTGTGATCTCTCTCTCTCTCTCTCACTCTGTCAAATAAAAATAAAATCTTTAAAAAAAAAAGTTCTGTATGTTTTGGATAACAGTCCTTCATTAAATGTGTATTTTACAAATATTTTCTCCCAGTCTGTGGCTTGTCTTATTATTTTTTTGACATTGTCTTTCACAGAGCAACCTTTTTTAATGAATTTTAACAAAGTCCAGATTATAAATTATTTCTGTGATGGAGCATGCCATTGGTGTTGTATCCAGAAAAGTTATCATCATGCCCAAGGCATCTAGGTTTTCTTCTTTATCATTTTCTAAGAGTCTTATAGTTTGGTATTTTGCAATTAGCTCTGTGATAGGTTTGTGGTTAATTTTTGTGAAGGGTATAAGGTCTGTGTATAGATTCAGCTTTTTATATGTGAATGCTTAGTTGTTCCAACATCACTTGTTAAAAAGACCATATTTTTCTCCATTGTATTGTCTTTGCTTCTCTGTCAAAGATCAGTTGACTGCATGTACTGTATGTGACTATATGTCTATTTCCTAGCTCTCTATTCTGTTTTAATGATCTGTCTACTCTTTCACCAATACCATATCATCCTGATTACAGATTGTACCTTTAAATTAAGTCTTATTAATGAGTAGTAGTATCAGTCTTCCTACTTTATTTTTCTCCTTCAACTAAGTAAATTCTTGATGAAATATAACTTTATAAATTTATAAGAAAATTTCAAGAAAAATTAATCCTAAAAATATAGTCATTTTTATGAAAGAAGGTAGCAAATACTTATCACCGTAGGGATGAAGAACAGTACAATACATTTCAGCCTTTTTTTTTTCTTTTTGAGAATTCAAGTGGAAAATAACTGTAACAACAACAACAAACTAAAACCGCTCAGAGTAGCATTGGGGAACTCTAGTATGAATATAGTGAAGGACTTAAAGGCAAAAAAATGCTTGTAAGGATAGAAAAGGTATAGAAAATTTCAGTTTGACGACTTACTTGGAAACAGGTGAAATGCATGGAAAATAGTAAGAGTGACATATAGAGGCTGCTTTTAGGAAATAGGCTTCAGCAATGGAATGTAAAAAGAGTCCACAGCTACCACCACCTGGCTGAGTACAAATAGGCCCATTAGGCAACCCACCTCAAAATACCCATAAGCCCTAGCTAACCAGTAGGTTACTTACAACCAGGCCCAGGTACCAAAAAGGAAAATCCCATACTTTGCCATACCTCCTCATCTTCCCTCTTTTAAAACACCCAGCTGCCTCCTTGCAGATAGTCTCTCCTCTGCCGTCCTGTCTACAGCTCCTTTTTGGTGGATTCAATAAACTTCTATTCCTTTTGTTCTGTTTCAGATGAATCCTTACAACTCCCATGCCACCTTCCACCCTATCATCCCAGATCTGGGGCCCCCATCTGATCTGGGACACATCACATGACATATTTCAAAAATAGAAAAAATACAATGTAATAATTTTAGGCCTTATTCAAATTAATATTTATCAGGTTTATTGATTAGTAAAGATGAGGGTTTGCAAGGACCCAGGATTAGGATTGAATCTTTTATGAGAAGAGATATATAAAAGTTTATTCTATTCTCAACTGCCTGAACATATAGTCAGTCTAAATATTTTTCCCATGTTTGGATGCAAGTTTAGAGAAGTTAAGCTTTCTTTTAGCACAGTGGTTGAAGGGAGATATGGTTCTGCTTTGGGGGTCAACTAAGGCAACAAGTGTCAAGATTCCTGTTAAGGACTATGATGTGGGAAACAAACCAAAGAAAAAAATTAAATCCCCTTACTGCCTGCAGCCCATTGACAAGTCCTTGAAACAGATAGTGTGACCTATCTTTAGGAACTCAGCTGCCTCAATGTTGACACTTTGCTAAAGGAAAAAGGCAATCTTCGCTTAACATTATCCCCATCCCCTAGGATCCTGTGAGTATATTTTAACATGTAGAGATTCCTTTAGAGGGTGGACTGGGTGGCTCAGCTGATTAAGCATCTGCCTTGGGCTCAGGTCATAATCCCAGGGTCCTGGGATCAAGCCCTGTATTGGACTCTGCTCAGTGGAGAAGTCTGTTCCTCTCTCTCCCTCATCCTCTGTGATATCTCTCAAATAAATAAATAAAATCTTTAAATAAGGAAAAGAAAAGAAAAAGATATTCCTTTGGAAACTTCCTTTATCTCTATCCTCCAAGATATGCATTAACAATCATCTCCCAAGCATATGACCCACTGATCTACATCTGAAGTGTTTTGTGACTAAAGTGTTATTAGACAATAAAAAATGACTTTTCCTGGGGCGCCTGGGTGGCTCAGTGGGTTAAAGCCTCTGCCTTCGGCTCAGGTCATGATCTCAGGGTCCTGGGATCGAGCCCCGCATTGGGCTCTCTGCTCAGCGGGGAGCCTGCTTCCCCCCCTCTCTCTCTGCCTATCTCTCTGCCTACTGGTCATCTCTTTCTATCAAATAAATAAATAAAATCTTTAAAAAAAAAATGACTTTTCCTAAGAATAGCTAGGTCTCTCAAGTTCCTGGAAATCTTACTTCCAAAATTCTTAGACATTTGCACTATCCCTAACCCCTTCCCAACATAAAAGTATATAATCAGTCACCCATCACAATGCAGCTCTTTTGTCCACAGGTCTTGTGTCTGTGCTTTAGTAAAGCCACCCTTTTGCACCAAAGTTGTCTCAAGAATTCTTTCTTGGCCATTGGTTCCAAACTCCAACATTTCCACATCAGACCATTATACAGTTTAGTTTGGGGTTGTTGCTTTCTTTGCTTATTTGTACATTTTTTGGCCCAGTTTTAATGCCCTGACTAAAGGTCAGGTCACTTCCCCTTCTTGAGTAGCTCATTAAATCCACACACCAATCAAGTCCCTTTTTGGGCTTTCATCGATGGGAACTTTTAAGTATCAGCCCAGGGACCAAGCACCAGACACTGTACCCTTGAACTCCAGGGTCCACCAAAGTTATTCAAATTAGCCAATCCTCAGGGAGACTGAGAAACCTGAGCACCGTCACTCTGCTCTTTGCATAACAGCTTGCTGTTTGTTTCCTTTTCCAGAGGCAAACCCCTGCTTGGCCTTCTGGCAGTCTTTCTGTTTGGAGCTGTGCTACAGAGTTCTTCATTCTAGACTTTCAAGGGTCATTGTGTTCTGTCCCACCATCAAAAGAATCTCTAAATTTTATGAAACAAGGAGGGACACTTTTGACACATACCAACTGAATGCAGTGAGTGTCACACTCTAAATTGGAAAAAAAAAATTAACCCTACCAGTTAACAGAATAAAAAGGATGAATATAGAAATCTGTAGGGACATAATATACATTCTTTAAAAAACACTATTGTAGAGACAAAAGAGGTTACACTATGTTTAGTTGTTCACACAGTATGAGTTATTTCAAAGGAAAACGAAATTTGGAATAGGAAATGGACGGCTACTATGTTAATGAGGCTTTATCCACACTTAGCCCTGGAGGTACATAGAGACTTGACTGTTCTAATGGCAATGATCAATTAGAGACCTTGTTATAAATTCTCAAGGTAACCAAAAATAAATAAAAGATAAATGGACTTCTATTTGCGTATAAACCAATTCAGACTTTAGCATGGAAATGGTGTCTTAATATTCTGAAATTATATTTGAAAATTTATTTTTAAATAATGTTCTGACCCACAGAAATTACATACTTCTACGTAAGAATTATTAATATTCTTGCACATTCGGCTTTGGACTTTAACACTTCATCTAATCCAGAAGTCTTCTATCTGTTCCACCATTTCAAAGATTTTGGTCTATAAAGACATTCAAGTTGTTTATTAGTTTCTCTTTCTTGGTCATATAGGTAATGAACTGTAACAGAAATTAGTTTGATTTTATTTCTCTTTTTACTAGATTACTAAGTTTTATCATGTTTTACTTGAATCCACGTTGAGACAAATACATTTGCTTTATCATTAATGCTTATTTTTCAACACTTATTTTCTTTTTTCTCATTGTTTTTCCATTAACTTTGTACATGTATTAATATGGGTATAAATATTCCTTCTAGATCTTTTCATAAAATAGCAACTGTTTTTATACAAGATCATGAATCAGCTTTTGAGGTTTTTCTTGACTTCAGAGTATATTTTTAAGGTTGTAAAACACCTGGTGGTGGGCATTAAGGAGGGCACATATTGCATGGAGCACTGGGTGTTATACATAAACAATGAATCTTGGAGCACTACGTCAAAAACTAACGATGCATGGTAACTAACATAACACAATATACGGTAAATAACGTAAAAATTGTTTAAAAAAGATTATGAAACAGTTGAAATTGGCTATGTAATATAAAAATGACAAGTTGATGCTAAATTTATTCCCCACTTTTAGTATGATGTAAGAGTTGACTACCAAATAAATATATTGTTTATATCCTCTCTGCTTGTTTTGGGAAAGCAGCTTCTCCCCCCCAAAAATAGACAAACTAATGATAAAATAGACATCCCATTCTGAAGATAAAGCAATCTATTCACAGAACAAATAATGGTTATTCTTTTTTAAAAGATTCTACTTATTTCTTTGACAGAGAGAATGCACACAAGCAGGGGGAGTGGCAGGCAGAGGGAGAGGGAGAAGCAGACTCCCCACTGACAGAGAGCTTGTTGCTGGGCTGGGTCCCAGGACTCTGAGATAGATCTGAAGATAAATGTTCAACTGACTGAGCCACCAAGTGCCCCAACAATGATTAGTCTTGAGGCAATGGGCTCTGAGGGTTTGACAGTGTAGGTTTCTATAAGAATACCATCTTCACATAATGGAGAGCATGTACTAAAAATTCTAGAGAATTCTGAAATCTCTTAACCTAACATTAAGTATTAGCTATGTGGGTGGTCTCTTTGTTCCACAGTTTGGCCTCTGTGCAGTACAGTTGGGGATGTGTCAAGTGCTTTAAATAATTTCTTTCACCCTCTCATTCAATATCGATGGCCAAATTAGTTATTTTTTAAAAAATTAGTTATTTTTTAAATTGAATCAAGTACTCTTTTAGATGCCATCCTTCTTACATCCATGTTGCCATCTTTCTCTTTATTGTGGTCATTTTTACACTCCATTTATTTCAATGACAATATCTGGAATATTTGTCAATATTCTTTTACTGGTTTTTTTGGTTACTGTCCACATCCTTCCTTTACATGTATCCTGCTATTCTATCCTGTGTAAAAGAAACACTGAGAATGACAGTAATGTTAATGTCACACAAAGAAGTTCAGCTCTCTTAAAATTTGCAGAGCTGAACTTTTCAATGCAGTCAATAAGTGAATTAATTGGGTCTGTACTGGACTGAGAAGGGGAAGGAAATTTTCAACAGAAAAAACAAAAAAGGCAGAATAACAAAAGCATAAGAGAATTATTTGTAAAAATCTAAGGAAGTATATTTTAATATAGAGATGAAGTAGATAATTTCCTGGGAAAATGTACTCTAGCAAAATTTACCCCATTCAACATAGAAACCTTAAAATAATTTAAATAGAAAACTTGGCAAAAGTCAACAAATTTTCTCCCTGCAAAGCACTTCTGTATTACTCGAGTGTAGGTAAATGCTTTCCAACTATGTATCAAAATTCAGATGCAATAACAAAAAATATCTACAAGTTAGACAACCAAAAATTCATATGGAAAACAAAAGCTATAAGCAAATATAAATGAATAATATCTCCATTTTTTCCAGCTACTTCCTATTTATTTTTTACTTTTATTTTTAAAGATTTTTAAAATTTTATTTATTTGACAGAAAGAGACACAGCGGAAGAAGGAACACAAGCAGGGGGTTGGGGGAAGGAGAAGCAGGCTTCCCACTGAGCAGGGAGCCTAATGTGGGGCTTGATCCCAGAACCCTGAGATCATGACCCGAGCCAAAGGCAGCTGCTTAACGACTGAGCCACCCAGGAGCCCCAACCTCCTATTTATTAATAATTAATCTCATTCACATACATATATAATATTTATTATTATATATACTCTCCTATTGTTCAGCTTCTCTGGGAAACCCTCACTAATATAATTCCCAATTTCAGTAGAAATATCAGTAAATATAATATCCCTGATATCAGTAGAAATCTGGTACATTGAAAATTTACTTAAAGGACATATTTCCCAATATAATTTTCACAATTGACAAAGGAAAGTCAAGAACGGTATGGAAAAGAGATGAATATCCTATAGAACAGAGTCCAAAGTCATGGTGTATGATGAAGTGGGAAACGACTTCCAGGGAGCAGAAATAGAGTTTAATCATGGGATATAACCTACTCCTGCTGCAGGATATCTGGCAACAATTACCTAGTAATTACCTAGTAATTTTGATGGTAACAATTACCATTGAAAAATTGGAAAACAGTATGGAGTTTCCTCAAGACATTAAAAATAGAGCTACTCTATGACCCAGCAATTGCACTACTGGGTATTTAACACAAAAATATAGATGTAGTGAAAAGAAGAGGCACATGCACCCCAATGTTCATAACAGCAATGTCCACAATAGCCAAACTGTGGAAGGAGCTGAGATGTCCTTCAACAGATGAGGGGGTAAAGAAGTGTGCTTCATGTATACAATGGAATATTACTCAGCCATCAGAAAGCAGGAATACCTACCATTTGCATCAACATAGATGGAACTGGAGGGGATTTTGCTAAGTGAAATAAGTCAAGCAGAGAAAGTCAATTATCATATGGTTTCACTCATATGTGGAATATAAGGAATAGTGCAGAGGAACATAAGGGAAGGAAGGGAAAACTGAATGGGAATAAATCAGAGAGGGAAACAAACCATGAGAGACTCTGTTCTCCAGGAAACAAACGGAAGGGTGCAGAAGGGAGGAGTGTGGGGAGTAACTGAGTGATAGGTATTAAGGAGGGCATGTGATGTGATGAGTACTGGGTATTATACACAACTAATGAATCGGTGGGGAGTAACTGAGTGATAGGTATTAAGGAGGGCATGTGATGTGATGAGTACTGGGTATTATACACAACTAATGAACAATAAAAAAGGAAACAAAAATTGCTATGGAACAATATTACTTTGTACATATCATTCTTTTGTTTCAAACAACAGTGTTTGTTATAGTTGTTTACTCTGCCATTGTTGTGAGATGGGCACTCTCAAGATATCACAGTCATTCCAGGAAGGAGGAAGAGAGATACATGGAACAGAACAGAATTTCCCCAATTGGCTGAGCCATCACTATTCTAGATTGTCAGACAGCCAATTCCCAGATTTGGTCAAATCCACCCAAGTTTAGCAGAGTCATCTAGTTGACCTCCCTAGATGTTTTCCCAATATATGCTTATTTTCTTAAATAACTGAGGCTTTGGGGCACCTGGGTGGCTCAGTCATTAAGCATCTGCCTTCAGCTCAGGTCATGATCCCAGGGTCCTGGGATCAAGCCCCGCATGGGGCTCCCTGCTCAGCAGGAAGCCTGCTTCTCCCGCTACCATTCCCTCTGCTTGTGATCCCTCTCTCGCTGTGTTTCTCTCTGTCAAATAAATACAATCTTAAAAAAAAAAATAACTGAGGCATTGACACTATGTTTAAATATTTATTTATTTTAGAGAGACAGAAAAGAGAGAGAGAAGAGGGTAGGGGAAGAGGGAGAGAGAATCTTAAGCAGACTCTGCACAGAGTGCAGAGCCTGACATGGGGCTTGATCTCATGACCCTGAGATCATGACCTGAGCCAAAATCGAGAGTCAGATGCTTAACCAACTGTGCCACCCATGTGTCCTAAAACTATTTTAATGAGTCATCATCATATATTTAGGTACAGATCTTATCCCTATATCAAATAGTGCATTATCTGAAAAGCTATTAGCTAGTAACTTTTGTCATTATTCTAAGTCATACATAAGTAATTTGATTTTAAACTACTCTATGTGTTCTATTTCATTTTAATTACCTTGTATATATACTAACTTTAGAAAATAACCAATTTTAAATGACTGTTAGTTTTCAGATAGTATATCTTTTACCATTTAAGTGTACAAAGCAATGAATTTTAAATAGAAAAAAAGTTACCCAAGCATAAAATCATTTAGCAAAATATTTATATAACCATAGATATTTTTGTTTCTTAGAAAAGGTCGTTTGACTATATGACATTTTTGAAAGTGTGACTGTGGTAAAACAAAATCAATTTTAAACCATTTACCACACAGTAATAAAAGTCCATGTTTATCTTCATTCTCATTATCAGTTAATTCAGTCATGTCTATGTAATTATTAGATCTGAATATGACCTTCTTGTCTTTCTGGGCAATTTGCTTTTCTCTGCATACTCATGCATGAGATACAGAATTAAAAAAAAGTTTTACATAGAAAAGTGTATTATTTTAGTGAAAACTCTGTAATCTATATTTAGGGATATAAAGCATATTTTGTCTATTTGCATTTGATTAATATATATTGTTTTGTGGTTTTATTTTGCCTTTCACATTACATTAAAGCACAGATTCATGATATATTTATTGCATACCTTCTTTATATCAAGCCCCATGCTAAGGATATAAGGATATATGTGATGAAAGATATAATTTCTACACATTTCTTCCCAGACACACTATCCAACTGATGCAGCCAAGTAACAATTCTGCTATCACAAACATCCAGGAAGAAACACAAAAGCTCTCGGACTTATAGGGAGCTGTGTCAATTACTAAAGTACTTCCTTTCAAAGTGCTGTCCCAAAATTAGAATTAGTTTCTGATTGGGTCTACAGTTCACTACAAGCCAAATAGTAAGGAGAGGCAGTAGTGTCCCTTCTTCGGACACCACAAATATTATTTATGACTTTCTTGAGTATTAAAATGGGAAACATTATACTCTATCCTCAGTTGTGTATCCTTGTTGTCAATTTTGGAGTGATAAGAAAATCTGCTCACCATTCATGATTATGTCAAGTACTGAAATTTCATGCTTTGTAAAATAAGATGGATGCTGACATTATGTTTTTTATTTAATACAAAGAGATTCAACTAAAAGTAAATAGGATAAAATCAGATCTTGAAATGAAGTTATAGATGAATTAAAAAGATAGCATATTGGGCGCCTGGGTGGCTTAGGTGGTTGAGCAACTGCCTCTGGCTCAGGTCATGATCCCAGAGTTAAGGAATCGAGTCCGGCATTGGGCTCCCAGCTCCGCGGGGAGTCTGTTTCTCCCTCTGACCTTCTCTCCTCTCATGCTCTCTCTCTCTCAAATAAAAAGTAAATAAATAAATAAAAATAAAAATAAATATAGCATATTAGTTTTCTATTACTGCTGTTATAAATTACCAAAAATTTAGTGGCTTAAAACAACATAGATTTAATATCTTACATTTGTGCAGGTTAGTAGTCTAACACAGGTCTCACTGGGCTAAAATCAATGAGTATGTGGGCTGCATTCCCTTTTGGAGGCTTTCAGGGAGAATCCATTTGCTTGGTTTCTTCAGCCTCTTGAGGTCACAACATTCCTTGGCTCTTGGCTCCTTCTATCATCTTCAAAGCTAGTGATTAATAAATTAATAAATCTTCCTGATTTCCTCCCATGGCTCTCTATAACCACTGTTAATGACTACAGCTCCCTTGACCACAGCTGGGATTGATTCTTTGTTTTTAAGAATTTATGTGATAAGATTGTGACCACCAGAATAATCTAAAAATTTTCCCATCTCAATTTTAGTCGTAATCTTAATCTCAATCTTAATCACATCTACTAAATCCCCTTTGGCATGTCAAGGTAACATATTCACAGGTTCCAAGAACTGAAACATTGTCATTATGGGGGACCATTATCCCACCTACCACAGACTGTTAAAGAAAGAAAGCAGTCATGTTCCATCCAAAGCATCAAAATGCACTACAGAATTAAAAAGAGAGAGAGAGATAGAGTAAGGTCTCTCCTAGATCTCCTGCGTTAGTATCTTCAGTCCTGGATCTTCACATGTTCATTTTACATTTCTGAGCATCTGCTAATTGACAGGCATGAGTATAAAAATATAATAACGTTTAAACAAAGGCAATATTTTATGAAAAAACACACAATAAATATATCACATTATGCCACTTAAAATATTTTTCCACTTTAATTCAAATTGCTACAAAAAAATCATATGATGTGGTCACACAAACACGCATGTATATACCCCTAGACTTAACATATGTGTATGCTTCTTAAAATGTAAATTCAATACCACTGCAAAAATGCAAATTTGTCACATTTGAAGATTTGCATACAGAGCAGGAGCAGTTCTGGCAGTCTAAGGAAAATTTGGACTTGTCTGTGGGTATAGATGGAATGTTAACATCAGACACTCCCAGATATCCATTTTAGTGAGAATATAAGCATAAGGACTTCAGTGATCACAGAAATACAGAGGAGAGATTAGAGCTGAAGAAACTGATAATAAGGATTAATGAGAATGATGGGGGGGGCACTTGGGTGGCTCAGTGGGTTAAAGCCTCTGCCTTCAGCTCAGGTCATGATCTCAGGTTCCTGGGATCGAGCCCCACATTGGGCTCTCTGCTCAGTGGGGAGCCTGCTTCCCCCCTCTCTCTGCCTGCCTCTCTGCCTACTTGTGATCTCTCTCTCTCTCTCTCTCTATGTCA